>OMKZ01003533.1:4589-27448 GCA_900302535.1 Neoniphon sammara | reverse complement strand
CATTCTGATACCGCTATATAATGATACCTGATCTGATACCGATATATAATCCATATATAAAGCGCTCCGGATTATAAGGCGCACTGTCGTTTTTTGAGAAAATTAAAGGCTTTTAAGTGCGCCTTATAGTGCGGAAAATACGGTAATATTAAGTATCTTATCACCTAGACTTTGCCGTTCTCTAGTGACAGTCAGTCTCACATCCATTATTAACCATTTCTTGAATTTCTTATTTTCTTGCTGTTTTTTTTTTTTTTTTTTTTTTTTTTTTTTTTTTGGGAGTCCAGTAAAAAGTGCATTACAGTAATCAAGTTTCCTTGAAATGAAAGCATGAATCAGTTTTTCAGCATCTTCTTGATTTATGAATGGTTGTACTGGCTATGTTTCTAAGGGGGACAAATTGTGTTTTCATTACCTTGTTGACATGGGACTTGAAGCGTAGGTCTGAATTTAATATGACACCAAGACTTGTAACCTAAGGATTAATCCGGGGAGTTAATTTTCCCAGATTATTTATTTGAAGTATATGTTGGACATTTTCCATGACAAACATAATATGTTTAAGTATGTCATAAAATATTTCATTCTGTCAATCATGCATAAATACATCATTAGGCCAGTTATGTAATTTTGTAAATATGGCTATGCATGTTAAAGTATAAAATTAAAGTTTAAGATAAAGTTTTCTCATAAACTGTGAAATAGCAGTTTATTGTTGGTTTTAACTACAGTGATGATGTTGGTCTCCAACAGGTTTGTTGGGGGGAAGCTGAACATGTGCCACAATGCAGTGGATCGTCATGTGGAAAGTGGCAGGGGAGAGCAACCGGCCATCATTTACGACAGCCCAGTGACTGGGACAAAACAGATCATCACTTTCAGGGAACTCCAGGACCAGGTCAACTATATCATCAAAGGCTACATTGACACTGCAGCTTAAAATGGCGCAGTGCCCTTTTTTTGCATGGATTTTACTAAATGTTTTGCAGCTCAGATTGCAGCAGTCCATTACTATGCACCATTATGTCACAGGCGCAGGTGTGATGTCTTTTATTAGTGTTACTCTGTGCATGCACACCTTTTTGACAATGTCTGTCAGTCTATATTGCATCCTGTAACAGATAGTCAAACGTCAGATGAGAACAGCAATTGGGAATTGAGCTATCACACTCTTGGTATTCAGTACTCTGTGCGGTGTCACTTACAACAGCATTTATTCAGGTCTCAAGATTAGCTGGAGTCTTGGTGAAGAATGGAGTACGGAAAGGAGACCTGGTGGTCATCTACATGCCCATGGTGCCCCAGGCCATGTTCACCATGCTGGCCTGCGCTCGGATCGGCGCCCCACACAGCCTCATCTTTGGTGGCTTCGCCTCCAGAGAGCTTTCTGTTCGCATCAATCATGCCAAGGTTAGAAAAGGCAATTATTCACTGGGTGCTTGTGCTTGATGGTTTCTGATGCTTGACAATATGGCTATGTGATCTTCTTTTATTAATTTAGTTTCTTTTGTCAATGCCTTGGCCAGTCTAGAAAAATACTGATGGCAGGCTGATGTGATGCCCCTTTGTTCTCTTTGTTTACTAAGATGAAAGAAGGATGATAATATGTCAGGAGGTAATAATAATTCCCTATAATTTTCTTACGCCATTGGTTTTATGTGCCGCTCATCTTGCAAAATATCTAAAAATATTGAAAGGCAGAGTTGCCTGGGACCTCTTTGTTTCCTTTTAAATTCAGAATGAATCATTCACACAGTGGAAAGCACATTGTACGTCTTTTTCATATCATCTCCAGCAATCACAGGCTTATGAATGATCATGCCAAATCCACTGTGCTTGTTTTAGAGGGCCAAGAAAAGTAATGGACAGTTCTCATAGTATGTAGATACTGATGTCATTCAGCGATGTCAGTCTACGAATGAAAATCTTTAGAAGCACAGTATATTAGCTATTGCCAGTGACTCCATACATTTGCAGCCTTTCAGCTCTAAACTTGCCTCTCAGAACATACGAACTGGACTCCTTACCTCTTTGGTCGCCAAAGCCAAGTGAACCGTTCCAGCCAGTGATGGTGATCGTCATAGAAGTGATATGGGTCAGATATGACCTCTGACCTAGTCACATGACTAAATAGATAAATAAATCAATAGATGAAATAAAATACTGGAAGAATAGCAGTCAGGCTTCAATATAAATCTTCAGTGGTTTCTGTCTGTCTGTCTGTCTAATTTGTTTTAGTAGAAAAGTCTCTGAGTCTCTGAGATGATCTGTTATTTATTTATTTATTTATTTCCCCCCCCATATGCTTGCACATGTTTCAGGATCTTTACCACAGACAAGTGTCTGCATTTTGAAATGAGGCAAAATAAGGCAGATTGCTTCACAAATAACATGTTGATTTGTATGGGAACCTAGTTGTTATTTTGAACTTAGTAGCCAAGACAAGCAGGCTGTTGAGTCCTTGACTTGAATCATATTGATTTATAACTGACTAGTGCTGTATTAGTAACTCTCTGCAGTGATTGAAACTTTGTTGCATTAAGCATTTCAGTTGTCTGATTATCGCATTCTAACAGATTGGACACAGTATGAAGTTCAAGCATGCCTACTGACTCTGACAGTACACCTTAGGCAAAAACAGCTTTAACATCAACTTAATGGAACAAAATTCTGACCTGATCACGATGTTTCTCAGCCTAAGATGATGGTGACGGCCTCGTTTGGCATCGAGCCAGGCAGAAGAGTGGAGTACATCCCTCTGGTGGAGAAGGCCTTGGAGCTGAGCTCTCACAAGCCCTCGAAAGTTCTCATCTACAACAGGCCCAACATGGTAAGACCAGTAAAACACACACGCTTATCTCCACAAAATGCTGCCTTTTGCATGTGAAATATAGCAGCTGTGTGTAAACCGGATTAGTTCAGGTGCAACATGTCTTCAAATGGTGTGACGGTGACAACTGTTGTCAGTAAATCAAAGGAAGAAGCAGTGTATAGAAGGTGCTTGTAGATGAGACACAGAGGAGATGCACAGTATGTTTGTTGCTGAGGGACTGAGATGGGCTCCCATTGCAGGCAGCCTGGCACAGATCCAAAGTGGAAGCAGGCTGAGCTGGGTAGAATAATTATACAGCAGTAATATGTTGGCGGAAAACTGAAATTTGCTTCTGCTTCACTCATACACAGGCACAAAAGAAAAACGCAGAGTTTTGGGCTTGGGGAAATTATTCTCAAAATTGATTGCATAGTGTTGCAATCATTCTTCTGAAATTGGTTTTCTGGCCTCCATTTCTGAATTAGTTCAATTTTGTCATCAGTTACCTCATTCTCCACTGTTGTGCACTTTGATGAACATTACGACATTTATTTTATCTGGTTTGGGCCCTCCAATCTTTTATTAATGAATGATCTGGCGGAATAAAAGATTGCAGGGTGGTGCATCTTGTGCTGTTTAGGAAATTGTACATGGAATATACAGAGGCATTTATAAAGCCCCTAGCCTACTATCAGTGAACTCAGGAAAACCCTATTCACAGGAAATTCATAGGAAATATATCTCTTAAAAATCATGTACCACTTCAAAGATGCTTGATGTGGACTTATCAATTACTGCAGTCTCAGCCAAGCGGCGGGACAAGACGACGTGGTTCTGTGAACACGGATTCCAACATGAAAGCCTTATTAAATCAGCCAAGTGTTGCACCAGCTTGGCTTTAGTGAGCAGGACGAGATGCATTTCAGCCAGCTGGAGATTTTATGGGATGGACAGCCTTTGCCTCAGGAGTGTGTGTGAATTTTAAATCAATTCTTGGTCTTGAGCTTAGTCACTGAAAACCTTTGGTACCAAGCAGGTCATGACCAGAACTTTTTTCCAGCCTTGTGGGATTATAAAATTTTATTGAGCTGAAAACATCAAATAGATATGTAAAAATAAGCGACGAGAGCTGTATTTTAAAGGGGCATTAAGTAATCTTTGGATTTTAAGATCTCCATTGGTAAACTGTATGAATTAGAACAACACTGATAAAACTTGGATTGGCTCAGTCCTAAATCTCAAGAACTGGGGCCTGTTCTACAAAGCAAGCTCAATGTAGTCAGGTTATCTAACAGCAACAGTGTCCGACCTGGTGGTTATCAATTTGCTTTGTCAACCTACGATTTACCTATCCAGCTATGAGTGTGTTTGCATAAAAGTTGTGTTTATTTTAGGAGATAGCCAATCACATGCAAAATGGACAGGTCTAAATATATAAAAAATGAAACATTGATCCCCATGGAGAAATTTGGTCATTGAAGCAGCAAAAGTAATATTAGGAAATAGAACGTTAGTATACGGATATAATATAAAAATAGTAAATGAGAATAGTAGAGAAAAGTGAAACAATAAACTCAGTAAACCAGATGTTTTCCAACTTTTGGTCCACCCCCCCTAGTGGATGGCAAGGGAATTGCAAGTGGGCTGCCAAGTCATTGGCAAAATAGCATGCAGATTTTAATGAGAACATTTTTAAACGTAAAAAAAATAATTTTATGTTATTAGTTCATTACAATGCAACTGAAAGGGTTATTGAAATAGGCTGCATCTCTATCTGTGCTTGCCATGTGGTATGGACGGATGGCTCCTGTTCACTTACTATATGGGAGTTCAGCTAGTTATTGTGTAGACTGTAAAAGTTTGATGTATGGTAAAGAAATGGATTACTAATATTTGTGTTCTGTCCTAATATTTGTGTTCTATCAAGAAGAGCAAGCTATTACAATGAATAAGAATGTTTCTGCTACCAAGGCTGGAGAGGTTTACTGGGGGGAAAATGCTGATAGTGTATATATGTAAGTAAACAGGCTTATCACTGCCCTGTCACTAAGGCACAATGGTCTTCCTTTCCATTGTAAACAATGGCAACAATCGTTACATGGAGGCTAGAAACAATATTTTCTATTGACAAATTTGGCCTCATCTGTGGTGATAGGTGTTTAGGTGCAACATATTGGACCAGCCACCCTTTGGAAACCTATGAAAGAATTTCAGTGCACTCAGTATGCAACAGTAAATTTAATTCATTATTGATAACTGCTTACTAATGAAAGCCACCTGCTGTTTGATGGAATTCCCCATTTATAGTCGGAGCGGGCAATTGGCTGGAAACACTACAAGCATGTATTGTATCTCTGATCTAATAAATAATATATCTCATATAATAAACCATCATAGAAAGCAAGAATGTTCTTCCACTTACACCTTTGCCCTGTGAACAGCCCTTACTGTCTGTTAGTATCCCCCTTTGGGTCCAGTAGCCTGATGTAATCTGGAGCAGGTAACCGTTTGACCCCAGTTACCAAGGTGATCTGCCCTGCTATCATCATGAGACCAAAAAGCCAGGGTTAAGTTCAAAGTTAGCTCACTAAACCAATAATCTTGCTTTGTGAGACAAGCCGCTGGTGAAGAAATTGTTGAGTCATTGGTATTGATCAGTGCCTCTGTCAACTACCCTGAGATATATTATTGTCATTTTGCACTGTGGGGCAGTAAAAACCGTACTTATTGCCACTTTAATAGTTCACAGTTTTGCTATTACTGCAGTTTATAATGCCCTCCTTGTATTGTTTTGTGCTTTAGGAGAAAGTGTCATTGAGTCCAGAGTTAACTCTGGACTGGGAGGAGGAGATGGCCACCGCTCAGCCCCATGACTGCGTTCCTCTTCCCTCTAACCACCCTCTCTATGTCCTCTATACTTCTGGAACCACTGGAACACCTAAGGTACTGGCATTCCACAAAATGCAGAGAAAATGTATACAAATGACAGGGAGCTGTAATTTAAAAACTAAAAGAAGAAATCCTGAAAAATCAATACCTTATGGAGGTGGTAGTTTTCACACTGAGGCGTTATACGATACGCTGCTTGCCCGGTGTTTGTCTAAATGTTGTGCGCTGCCTCCTGACTCATCTGCTCTTTGACTCTGAAAAACAGTCCAGGCCCATTCCAAACACCATCACCTTGACATAAATAAGACAGAGCATTTCCACAGCAGGCGTTGGAGCTCATGCAGGAGGAATAACCCGCAGGCATCTTCAAATGGAAAAAACCTCTGCTCCTCTCCAATAGTACCCTCTGTCTTTGAGCAACAGATGATATAAAAAATTCACCTGCTGGCTAGTTCCTGGACTTAATAGCACTCTGATTGCCTGCTGTCTTCTTTCCTCTGCACTACTGGTAATATGGTGTAAGCAAAAATTAACTCCCGAGTATGGGCTAAAGGCAGACAATAAACTGGCATTAAACACCATAATTCCAGTCTTACCGACATCAGGACGAGCTCATCTTGCTTGTTCATAAATGTTGATACGGTGCAATCTATTAATAAAGATATGAGAGTGGAATTGCTTTGAGAACCAGGGCTTTGAAAGCAAATCGCCAGTGAAGCCGAGCGGCTGTGTTTGGAGTGAAATTGAACTGTTGCACCTTTTGCCTGGTGCGGTACCTGTCACTCGTCTGATATGTTTCTTATCTTGTCCCTCAGGGTATTGTGCGAGACACTGCAGGATATGCTGTGATGCTGAAATGGACCATGTCAAATATTTATGGACTCAGTCCTGGAGATGTAAGGCAATAAAGCATCCCCTTCTGAGTTAGGACCACGCTCGAGAACAAAGAGAGCTCGGTCAACAAAGACGTAGATTGTCGGCTACTCGCTGTAAGATTACATCACCATATGATATAGAAGCCACCCCAGGAGTCATAACTCCTGCATGAAATCTGTTTTATTGTTGTATTTTATTTCCACTTGTATATCCATATGAAACAATATATGCTCTCCACCCGCTGAGCTGCAGTCAGTACACTGTGTGATTTGATAAAGATTTTACAAAGGTGTGGCTGTGCATATTTTCACTTCAATTTCTGTGTTAGGTGTGGTGGGCAGCTTCTGACCTGGGCTGGGTGGTCGGCCATTCCTATATCTGCTACGCCCCCCTCCTCCATGGCAACACCACTATCCTCTATGAGGTGAGTTTTAACCTCAGTGTCAAGATTAATATCTAAAGCCTTGTAGCAGCCTTTGCATAGGAGTTGTGATGTCATTTGGGTGTTAAACTGTGTTTGCTCTGTAAGCTAAATAGATCTAAATTTGGGCTGCTGGCTCCAGCTTAGTTGGACTGAGGTTCAGTTCAAGACGTGATGAACTGGTTGATACTGTTGCCGTGTTTTCAGCTGTTTGACGCCTGCTGCAGTTCACTGACAACAGACAGACTGCAACTCTGGCTATTCCAATCGTCCTTCCTTTAACTATTCTAATTTATGTGCCATCTAAATATTTACACCCTCTGGAGGTGACACTGGATTGGATTTCTAAATGCAGAATGCATCTGGTCGAAGTACTGAACTATTGCTGACCTCATGCTGCATTTGATGGCGCATGGAACTCGGAAAGTTCTGAGTCTGTATTCACAGCTTCCGACAGCACCTTTTGCATACTGACATGGCAACTTAGTAACTTTAACTATAAATAAATCCTGATGACAATAATGTGCCACATATATATAAATGTGACCCTATATCATGATTTTTGTGATATAGTCGTTTCTAATATTTTATTTTATGGGGAATATGGTAAAAGTTTCAGCAGTTTTTTGTGTTGTTCATTTTGGTACACAACAATAGGACATAGGTGAACTGTTTATCCAGGTCAAAATGGCGGGTGAATAAGGTCAGTAAAAATCCTGAGGCAGCATTTATGTTTGGTGACACGACTAATTCATCCATACAAACATTCAACAGTAGCATATACGTTGTATATATCCATTCACATCTTGATGACTTTGCCCTCTTCCACTCACAGCTTACTCATTCATCTCACATTAGCACCAGTAAAGATAAACAGTAAAAGAATAAACAATCCCTAATGAGATATGTTGTGCAGTGAATATGTGTTTTGGACAGTCGCTTGATATTACTTCATCTGATTATGCCGATTTGGCTGTGACTTGTGAGACCAGTATCCATTGGCTGATGGCGATACAATCCCCTTTCAGGCTTTTTTGTTTTGTTGAGGTTTATTAGCATGTATGAGCGTCTGTAGACCAGGACTGAGGAGGATACTGTTGCCTGTGTCTGTCTGTTTATCTTTCCTAGTGTGTCTTACGTTGTATTTCTTCTGACGGTGGCCGTTTTCACTCTCTGGCGGGAAGTAGCAGTTGTGGGCACTGAATTAATCTGCCTGCTTTAAATCAATGTTTGACTCAAGCCCCACTGGTTATCTCATGCTGCCCTTGTTCTAGTCTTCTGGCATGTTTCTGTGCAGCCTGCTGTCTTTTCTGTGATCAATACACAGTTGCAAATATTTATCCGCAGCGGAAAATGACAGCCAGGACTCAGTGCATTTGTTTACCATTCTCATTTCATCTGCAATTGTCCTCTCACTGCAGGGACAGCCTGGTTGAACAGGCTATTGGAGATGCTAGCCTGCAGGCTTCGTTTGTCTCTTTCCTCTCTAGACACACAATACATATTCGATAGCGCAATCCTGTTTTCTAATCCATGGATTTTTGGGCCCATCTGTCTGGAAGGCAACCTTCCAGTTTGGCACCTCATCTCAAACAGCTGCTGTATGAATATTCATAGTTTCTACTTCGTAGTTGAAGTGAATTCATACAGCTGAACGTCATAAAAACACTGCCTAACTATTTTTGAGCCTGCTTAAATTTACACAGTATAGTTAGTATCTCATCATAGATACTCACATCTGCTGTGTGCTCTGCAGTAGATTTTATCATTCACATGTCTGCATCTCTGTCCCAGCCTGTGAGCTTACCAGGTGTCTGTTTACAGGGGAAGCCTGTAGGGACTCCAGACCCTGGGGCATTTTTCCGTGTCCTGTCCGAACACGGAGCTTCTTCCATGTTCACGGCTCCCACCGCCATCCGAGCCATTCGCCAGCAGGATCCCCAGGCTGCTGTTGGAAGAAAATACCCCCTGACCAGGTAGACATTAACACCCCACACAACACAAAACAGCACAGAGCCTGGCAAGCCTGAATAAAAACTTTGAAAACTCCCTGAACTCTTGGGCTTATGAAAACCTTTCAACCCCCATTGAATATAATAAAAAAATGCATTGTCTATATTTCATTTGTTCCTTAAAATGTTGGAGATAATATCTTTTCACTCAGTAGTAATAGCTCTTCATGTTATGCCATGGAGAATAAAAAACATGAAAAAAAGGAGAAGCAGACATTTAAGGTGTTCTGAAGTTGAAACAGTTAACAGAGAAGGCTCTATTAATTTAACTAGGTGCAAAAAAAAGTGAAGACAAATAAAATAAGTTGAGTGTGTCATTATTTTGTGTTTCTGAGAATTTGGCTATCGCTGTGAATCTTTACTTGTAGCAACTTAAGTGTTGGTTGTGAATGTAGCAGTGAAACACCAGCAGTGATGTGTTGAAGTGTCCCATGTGGCCAAGGATGTTTTGCACAGCCTGTCCATCCTCTTGTTAGTCGCTGGCCATCTGTTGATGCACAGCCCTCTCCCAGCCTCATCACTCACAATCTGTACCCTCAGCCCAGCCCGTTTGGGCTTTAATCAGGATGGATAACAAACAATGGCAGGTCACTGCAGCCCTCCACTATTAAATCATCCTGCACGATCTCGCTGCTCCACTGCTGTCTTGCTATTCAAGTGAGGGCTGCCTGTACCTCAAAGGAAAAATGAAAAGCGTTTTCCATGGCATTACTCTGGCACAGGGAGTCAAATAGTTGGTGAGATTGCTCACACTTGTTAATTGTTTGATTTGCTTCTGTAAAACGAAGCCCTAAGGTGTTGTGGTGACAATTCAGCGCTCTTATTCTGTTCAGTAGTCTGAAAACGCCCCTAAGCACACAATCATAAAGCAATTCTGAGTGCGGATGACCTATGGCCCTGGTGAATCATTCAATAAGTCTGGCATTGTGTGCTGAATGCGATGGTGTTTGATTGTTCGCTGCTTTCCGTTAGTGGTGAATCCGTAACACCTTTAAATGCTGTTCCTGGAAGGGGAGATTATACTTTTTTCCCTGATGTTATGCTGCAAATATCAATGGCATTTATCCTCTTAGTTTCCACCCTGCCACGATCCGTCATTTCAGTCCGTACGCTACACCCGTGTGCACTTTCTTGTTCTTAATGTGTCTTTTCCCCTTGGAAAAAGGCGGGTTGGGTGAAAGATTACTGCAATTCCCCATGGTGCTGAGGAAAACATGTCACCGTGCCACAGCGGCGCAATGCCAGCAAAGAAAAATTGTTTCATTTCAGCGCAGGACAGTTGAATATCTGGTGGACCCTTTCAGGCGCTCACTTCTAATCAGCGCTACAAAGACAGCTGTCAAATATACTCCCCATTTCACTTTTATTTCTCTTTTTAAAGCGTTTTTATGTCAGTAAAATACATGTGCCATTTCACAACTCTGAACATATAATATTTTCACAGAAATGGAAAGGCTGTCAGTTATCTAGAGCAGGGTAGCAATTAATGACAGTTTACATCTCAATTCCTGTCAATCTGTTGAATTTTTAAATCTCATCAAGCATCAAAGCATTTGAAAAAAATCTGTAAAAGTATCAAGATGCCTCAGTCAATCTTTAGACAGCTGCTGTGTGTCCTTGGTCCTGTGAACTCCTGATTGTGTCCTCTATATATTGCACTCCATTCAGCAGGCTATAGGGACTTCAGCAGGCTGGGTGGTATAGAGACACAAGAGCACTTCACGTAGCACAGTGTTGGTGGCAATATAGCTGAATGGATCTGAATCTAGTCTGTCTAGCTTGTCATCTCCTGCATCACGAGGAAGGATATGCCAATACTAATGCCACTTCTGTTTGTTTTAACTCAAGGCGTGTGGATGGAAGTGCCAAAACCTTTCAGAAACCTTAGTTAGCTTTATTATCGAAAGCATAACTTCATGCCAGAGAAGCTTCAAAAAATAATTCCAGACAGTTCAGCCATCCTATCCCTGGTATATTGACATTGTGAGACATTTGCTTTCCATGCAGCTGCCTCAGCCTGTAATAGCCCTGTACCATTATCAATGTACTCGAGCGATATTACTTGTCACTGTGGATGTGAAAACTACACTGAGAAATAGGCTGCAGGGGTGTCTGCTGCAGACACGGCAGTGAGCTCTGCAAACACACCGCGACAAAGGGGCAGACACACTGTCGGCAGTCTTTTATAGCGGGGAGAACCAACTGAAAGCTCAGGGCCTCACAATTAAACAAGTGGCAGAGTGCGTGACTCCAGTCGATAGTGCGTTTTGGCCCGCAGTGAAGACGAGTTTGATTGGCAGCGCTCGGTCTGGTCTTGTTTCTGCTTGGTTTGCCTTTGAATAAAACGAGTTAACCTCGCAAACTCCTGAGAAATAGTCTAGAGGTATTCTCCAGTCTGCTGCTCACACTTTGCAAATGTATTTCCATATGTTCACAATTGCAACCACGCACACACATTCACACAACAGGGCTGATGCAAACTCTCTTGGGTCATACAGTAGTTTTGGAGATAAAGTGTCCATATATGTGGGCTGTTTCTGTAGATGTGATGAAATATACAAACCCTACACAGTGAACTGAGGCTGTCCTGCACAGTATGCAACAATAGGAACCAAGAAACAAAAGAAAAAATATCTCTTGCCAACTTTAATTAAATTCTTTTCTGCTTCAGCTCAAATTAACATCTCTTGTCTCTTCTCACAGAACGGCCTTCATGTTGACCGTACAGAGTCAGCCATGAGGGTATTAGCAGTTTCTGGCCTCATGACACGTGACACGAGGCCATGAAGTGAATAGCCCCTAAGATTATGTTGTTTTCTACTACCTCAAGGTCATGTCGAAGCTGTTGTGGTCTTATCTTTATAAACTTGAGTAAAAAAAGTTTACTTTCTGTGGTTGTCAGTAAGTTATCTCTGAATTAATCTTGACAGGTGATTAGGACAATTAGTCACCTTGTGTGTGTGTGTATGTGTTGAAACATGCTGAAGTAATGATGGTGCTGTTGCATCAAGTCCCTTACAATTGAATAGGAAGGATGAACTCTCTCAGTGTCCTTAATTTCATTTTGTAATGAAGTACATAGATGTCTCTATGACTGACTTAGTGCCTGTCCACGTAGCTTGGGCAACAGCCAAATCAATGCCCTCCCACTACTATTTCTCAGGCTGCCCAAGGTCACTCTGTCAGTGTGAATCTTCCAAACTTGTATTCCAGTTGAACTCCTTAGAAAACACACAGAATGTGAATTGTCCCCGAATCAGTCTGAGGTGTGATGGTGGGAATATAATGTTTTTTAGCTAGCACAGTAGGTCATTGCCAGGCCATTGAGTCAATCATAGACTCATCCATTTATTCTCAACTCAATTCCTGCGGGGCAGAATCCATCTGACACCTGAATAGAGACGTATTGTTATTCCACAGGCAGCACTTAAGTCTTGCCTGAGCTATGTTCATATTTTATATTTCAGGCATTTACTTAATTCTCTTTATCCAGGGAAACTTATTATGAGTGCAGAGCTCAAATATGCTTTAAGTCCTAGGTCAACAAAATTACAAGCAAACAAGGTCAGAGCCATATTGCCCAGGTAATTAGTCCACTCAGCTCTCCATCAGGAAAGAAATCATACTCCACCTGTTAACAATTTGCAGGTAGAAAAGAGGTTTTCAGCAAACCAGGCTAAATATAAATGTTCATGAAATGGACATGAAACATTTTCAGCTGTTTTCTTAATTTTTACATACACTATAACCAACTTTTTGCCGAACATGTAGTAATAATAATAATAATAATAGTACTAAACCACTACAAGAATGTAGCTTTTAAAACTGAAGAAACAGAATAGGTCTATAAACTGTCATAAAAATATAATCTGGGGTAACCAATCACCTGCATTTGAAAGGTGAAAAACAAACTCTCATTACATAGTTACAAATAAGGTAACTTTAACCCATATTAGATTAGAGTGTATGCTGCTATGTCTGCCTGTGAATCAAACGATGTCAGAGCCATTGTCATAGTTTCCATATCAATTCTAAGAAATTACAGAGCCCATTTGCTCAACCCTAAATCAAAAGTGTTTTGACACAGCTTAAGGAATAAATGTTAGGCTTAAGGCTTAGGCACTAAGGATTCCTTAACAAATATAGAGGAAAATTTGACAAGAAACGTCACCAAAATTTTCTTTAGTGACTTATTTGCTGTGGGTGGTGAACAGCACCTTGCAAGCCACATTGGGAGTGACTTCAGTCTCACCCGTCGTTCACATCTAAATGCAGTGATGCCAAACTGCAGAAGATTTTTGGTAACGTTCCCCATACTTTGCTATTTTTCTCCGGTGTGTCCCATGATGTGATCTGTTTGCTGCAACAAAACTTTGCAATCACAGTATTGTGCAAACCCAGAGGCGCTACATAATCTTCCCGTGACCTTGGAACGATCACATAAGAGAATAGCGCTAAGAGCTCAGAGAGGCAGAAAGGATTTTTGAGAGCGTGTGGCGTGTGTAGAGAAGAGGATGTAATTCAGTGGGGAGAGGACAACATGAAGCAACGTTTCATCCTGCGACAAGATTTCTGCTGGTCATTCCACAGTTGGGGGGAGGAGAGGAGAGACCGGGTTGAGCGATGACCAGCGGCCGTTTGTGGCAAAATATGGAGCACAGGCTGGCATCTAGGGCTGCACCATTGCCTGGGGCCATAGGAGTCCAGATCTATTCACCGCTTTGTAACGAGAAAGCAGCAGTGTTTTCAATTTGATACGAACAAGCCAAAGGCAGTCCGCGGAGGGAATGTGGGAGGGAAACAATGAGGGAAAATTCGTGGAGGTTGAAGATAAAAAAGGGTTGCAGTGTTTTGGAAGAGTTGCAGGACCCAGAGGGTGTTTTGTGAAGTGGGCTTGGAGGGAGTAGCAGTTGTCCGAGTGGGTAATCACTAAAGCTTGAACAAGGAGCTATGCTGAGTGAGGAAGAGTCTGGTGAGAGTGGGACTTATTTGATAGATGATGTCAAGTGCAAACCCTCAGGCTTGGGTCACTGGCTGCATGGTAGCCACACATCAGGTCGTTGTCCGGAGCTGCACCAAGACTCTTGGTGGACTTGGCTCGAGTCACCCAGGTCTCGTCAGTGGTGACAGAGAGGTCTTGTAGCGGGCAGGGTGGTCCAGGGGAAAAAGAGCAGTTCAGTCTTGTCCAGGCTGAGTTGTAGGTGAAGGGTAGATATTCAACTTGAAGTGTCTTTGAGGCAAGTGCAGATGCGTGCAAGTGTTGGAGGATAGAAAAGCAAGGTGGAATGGAGTTTTTCTGTATGTGATGACAGGGCCAATGCATCTAATGCACTGTGCAGAGAGCAGGGCAGTCTAGTGGAGTCTGTGGTTAGTGAAAGCAAGAGTTCCTCCCTGCAATACATGATCAGTGTGACAGGTAGGAGGCAAACCATGACAGTGAAGACAGGGTCACAAGTCAGCAGAGGTGGCGAGAAGCATCTGGTTGACAGTCACAGGCAGTGGACAGGTCTAGGAAGAAGAGGACTGAAGAGAGAGAGGCAGCTCTAGTGGAGTGCGGTGCCTCAGCGACAGCAAAGGAGTGCAGTGTAAGCAGAGTGGGCTGTCTTGAAGGCGAACTGGTTGCCGTCCAAAAGAGTTTTCTGTGAAAAAACATTGAAAGAGCTTAGAGACACATTGAAGATTCTCAAGGGAAGGTGCCGACTACAGCCGCTGGTGAATGTTACAGTTTATACAATTGCCGTGGCCTGATTTACATAAGAGACTTTCAGCGTGCAAATCTCCTCATGCAAAGAGCCAAACTGTTGCCAAAATTTTACCTGAAGACCCAAAATGCTGTGCTGAGATAGTGAGTGTGCAGCTCTAAAGCACAAGCTAACTCCTCAGAATGCAGCCACCAGTAGACACAAGGCTGTTAACAAACCTGTGTGGTTGTTTCTGATAACTAGGAGCAGGACAGTGTGGTTGGTATTGAAGGTAGAGGCTCTGATTTGTGGATGCATGTTGCACTGCTACAGAAATAGTCACTATATACTTGGCATGATTTGAATGTGCAAATTTTGAGTGTCATTACAGTTAATGTCAGAAAATATCTAAATAGTTTTGTGTTCGTGGTTAAGATGTTTCTCAGTCAGTATGCACAAAATGAATCCTATTATCACAGACTCAGGAAGAGTAGTTATTTTTCCTGAATCTTAGCATAACCGTGGTCCAGAGTCACAGTGTGACATTGTGTGTCACACTGCAGCATACAACATTTGTGTGAGTTTTGACAAAATGGTGACTGGGGGGTAAAATTAGCTGCTAGCTTTTAGGTAAATTAAGCCAGTGGGTGAACTGACCTCAATTTAATCACATTTATACTCTTTTAGAATGTAGTTAAGTTAAATGCATACATGAACTGAAATGGTATTTTCTAATATTATAGCTCAGGGATCATTATGCTTTGAGGCATGAGGGCGGAACAATGAGAAGTAGGAGTTGATTCCATCAGTAGAAACTAAAGCAATCGATCAGGAAACTAAAAATAGAATTAAACTGAAGAGAAATATTGAGATAAAGGAGATGTACCACTATCAGGTTATGAGTGATAGACAGTCAAACACAGTCCCCACACACATACACAGCAGCACACTGAATACCGTTTATAATTACCCCTTCACATTAGTTTTGGATGGTGGGAGAAGAGGAAAACACTTCACTCAGAATCCACAGGTTATCAGCCTGTGGCATTTGGACATGAGCATCTTTCAAGCAAAGTTAGAAGTCAGAGAGCCAAAAGGCTCGAACCAAGATTGCAGTCTACAGTGTCACACTGATGATATAGCCTGGAGCTGCTGACAGTAATGCTGCATTCATATGACAAGGGAGAGAAGGTAAATAAAAGCTTCCTACGTGAAAATACTGTTCACCTTAAATAAATAAATACCGCTTTAGAACTCGGGGTTCAGCAATGGATGCTGAGTTCTCTGACTTCCTGAGCGCTATTACCAACAGAAAAAATACCTGCAGTCAAGTAGAAAGCATGATATATTCATTTTAGACAAACCAAACAAAATAAATGACTTGTTTTTCTAAGTCATTTTTCACATCTCTTAAAATGCCAAGGTGTGGGACCACTCCTTGCAAGATGTCTTGTTTATGGCTGACAGTTGCAATATTTGATTTGCTGTGAAACATTAACTCATGTGCGTTTGTGTGTTTTAAGCATGAAAAACTTAATCAGGAATAAAGTCAGGAACAAAGTCTTCAAAAATCACGATCAAGGCCTCTTAAGGGCTTCAGCTGAATTCAGATACATGAAAACTTCCAAGTTGTTGCTTTTATTAGTCAAGTGGTTCTAACCCAACGCAGTACCAGTTGGTTCTCATGTAATATTGATCCTACAGACCTAAACCAGGGAATGTGATGCAATCCCTAGAAAATCACTATCCTTAATGTTAAAATCACATTTCCCTCTTGTCCACTTACATATTTTTTTCTACGAGAGACAGCACTGACTCTTCACTAATGCAGATAAAACTGTCTCTGTCTCAAACCCAGAATGTGGCATTGGCCTTTAACAGGAAGGAGACTGTGATGTCTGTTTCATATGAAAATAACTTAATCTAAACCATATTTTTGAATCAACTCTATCAGTTGTTGCTTTTTTAACTGCGGCCTGGCTTGATGGTTTGGGAAATGATTATCAGTAGAGAGAAGATCATAACGGGAACAAAGCAGAAACCGTGTTTGAGCCCAATCCTCAAATTTCGAGATGAGGCGTGCAGTGAACAAGATGAAATGGAAAAACACAATTTGGGATTGCAGCCTCGATCCTCTTCAGAATACATTAATGAATTACAATATCTGCTTCAGTAGGTTCAGTCTGCCAAGAGTCTCAGTGTTTTGAACAATGAGACTTTTGAATGAGCTTTTCAACCTTTTTGGGAGGGGGGGGCATTTGATAGTTTTGTTCCCAGTAGCGTAACAGAAATGAACGATATCTCTGTATTTACCATGTGCCTGTTCTTGATGTATCACTATGTTGTGACTGGTCTTCATTCCCTGATATTTGTATAAGTATAAGCTATATAGTATAATAGTATTGTGTAGTTTAGTATAGTATAGTGATAAAGTATGAGCACTCATTCCTGTGTTAGAGTAGATAGGTCGTACTTTCACAAGGTGATTGACAGCTACGTTTGTCCTTCCAGGTTGCGGAGTTTGTTCTTGGCAGGAGAGCGCTGTGATGTGGAGACGCTAGAGTGGGCCAAGCGGAGCTTTGGGGTTCCTGTCCTGGACCACTGGTGGCAGACTGGTAAGAAGGCTTCTCCTGTGCACATAAAATTAACAAGAGAGACCAGAAATGTTGGAGTGCTAAGTTCATAATCTGAGAACGGTTTGATGTGCTTAAAGCTGCAGTACGTGAGATCGTTACGTGAACATGCCGGCATCTTATCAGATTCAGCCTGAGACTCACCCTTTGCCCAAATGAAACAGCTGGAGCTCCCAGTGTATGAAGTTGCCTGGTGTGCAGTAATTTTAATAACGGCAGTTTAGTAGCTTATGGATTTAACCGGTATCGCATGCATACTAAGATAGTCATGCAAATACTTCAAGTGCTTTATTACTAAAGGCCGTATATAATTTCAATTCAACTTGATCTTTAAGCCTCAGTCTTGTATAAGAGTATCAGTGTGAGAAGACTATAAATGGGGTCTGTGCTGTATTTTATTAGCCCATTGACATTAACTTGGCCTTGAGAGAAGGCATAACTCCACAAAATCGTTATTCCCTGAAAGCCCGCTGTCACAGTGAAGTACAGTTTATCACACTTTTCCTCCCCTGATTAATCTTTTCCGCATATTTTGTATTGTAGGCCGGGGGATTGGACCCCTTCTAGTGGAGCACTTATTACGTTAAAGACTTCCTTCGTTTGAATTGCTAAGCTCCTCTGAGGACTGATCATCACACAAAGTGGTGCGTCATCATACTCTCACACTTGTTCCAGTCCCAATCAAAATTAGATTGGGCTGTGCAGGCAGGGTAGAGAAACAGCTTCTGAAGCCACTGGAGGGAGGCTTTAAAGGGAAAATACACTTTAAAGCATAATTTACTTAAGTTCTTCATTTGATCTACAGCAGTTACATCAATATTTGTGTACCTTAGCACTAAATGAGAATTAAGACTGAAGAGGAAACTGGAATTGCCTCATCGACTTGAATGTTTGTTTGAGCATTTACACGCAGAGGAGATATAATGTACACTTAACAACCGCACAGCTACTTTAGGCAGCACTGCTGTATGAAATAGTTTTGTGTGCCGTTCCAAGTTCTTGTCAGTGGATTGGATCAGGAAAGTGTCACTTAATTATTAGACTTTGTAGCCAGCAGTCCTCAGAGCTCCTCTCTTGGGCTGTGAGCCAGCATAGGAAAAAAAAAATCTGGTTGAAGCTGTATTCAGGTGGGAATGAAGGTGGGAGGATATCCAGAGACCTTTCTATTCCTTCATCCAATCACGTTCCAGGGCACTTTTAACAAGGGGTTTGATTGGCATTGTCTTTTATTATGTTCACTAATGCTTAATTGGCTTTGCAACCTTGTGGGACACAGAGCGACTGGCTGAGATGAGGCATGAGGTTTAAGTTACTTATTTAGTGAAGAGATGGGAGAAGAAACAATTAAGATTAAATAGTCCAGCAGTTCCAGTGTGGAAATGGAAATGATTTTTCCCCAATGAAGCATTCTTTCAGTCAGAGCATTTGATGATGAGACAGATTAGGGCCTTGTGGTAAACTTTATGAAAGTCTTGTTTAAGTACCCAAATCAACCTTCAAAGATTATATGTGATTTTTTTTTCATCTTTCACCAAAACAAAATCAGACTGCAGTTGTTTGTGGCTTATCAGCCCATGTCCAGAGGGGCTTTTATTACTATCTGTCAACTCTTAAAAACCCTGTTAACACCATCAATCTTTCTATTGCTCATTGCACTATTGCACTGTGGATTAATATTGTGCTCAGAGTGACTGAGCCGTGAACATTTACATTAAAAGCTTGTTAGCTCATGTCCCCTAGCTCACAATACAGTGGTTGTACATTAGACAAGTGAGAGGAGATTTGCTGTTTGCTAGAAAGTGTCTAATCTCGCTTTCTTCACCTCACAACTGACCTGTTATCTATTAGGGCTGTAGTATTTTAGTATGATAAGATATGTAATTGGGGTCTTGGGCTCATGGCTTTCACTGCACCGTCCAGCCAAAGCCATTGTCCATCCTCCAGCCTTGGTTTCTAATGATTCTTGAATAGGTAAGACCCTTTTTAACCTCTTGGATGGGAGGCTTGTGTCCAGGCACTGAGCCATCATGCTAATGCCGCTTTCTCTGCCTCGGAGCTCGATTACCGTCCTCCCCCAAGTACTGGCAAACCATGATAAATGTGCCAGCGACAGCACAAGAGCGCAATTGGATGTCTCGTCATTTTTGTAATATCCTGCCAGTGCCAACGGAGGATCGATGCAGGACAAGCAGACATCTCTGTGTTAAATATGGAATCAATGTTGCGTTGAAAAGGCATCGACCTTGAGTATGTAAAGGCAATAGGCAATCTGGGGAGCTGCCGTTCTGATCTGCGTTCAGATTAGCCGGTGGTGTAATTGGTCTTTTGTTGGGAGTGCGTAGAGCTCAATATTGCAGTATTGCTGAAACGCGATTCATCACTTTGGCTGTTGAGTTTAATCTTCTGACCCCAGAGCTGCACTGCATGCTTCATGGCTCTTGTCACCACTACAAACTCCGATTGAAAGTTTTCTTGTGGCCTTATAGTCTAGTGTCTACTGCAGCTTTTGGACCAATGACACGCCGCATCTGTTGGAAGCCCATTTCAGCTTCAGTCAGAAAGGGGAATGAAATGGAACGCTAGCCAGATACATATTGGGCAGCAGTAAGCAGCGAACCCATCGAAACTGAATATCAATCAATTCTCAGAGCTGACTGAGTGCAGTGGAATTGAATTCTCTCTCTGGGCTCAGTTTTAGCATGCACTCACACACTAAGCCATCGTTACATAAGGCTTTCTGCTTGAGCACTTAGTGTAAATGTGAGTGGTGTGGGAGTTGAAGGGGTTAGCAATAAGCAGCAGCAATGCACGCATGCGAGCACAGGATTACGACTCAGCGCTGTGTGATTCAAACACTAAGTTGTTGTTGACTGTGATAGGTCTAATATGTCCCACAGCAGAAAACAAAGGTGTGAAAACAACACTGGCTCTACTCTCCGCCTGTGCATCCGTCTTAAAGCCCGTCTGACTTGAAATGCAGATGATGGGTGTTTATCAAAGTGTTTCCATGCTGGATGCGCTGAACAGAGCTGCCAGTTTGCTGTCTCTTTGTCTACAGCTTCTTTATTTGTGAGGGAGCAGCTCTTTCTACTGGAGTGTTTGTATCGTAGTGGAGTTTGACTCGCCCACTCTCTCTCTCTCTGTCTCTCTCTCTGTCTCCCCCTCCCCACGCACAAAACACCGTCACCCTATGTCTCTGTCACAGCCAGGTGAATTATTGAGTTTGGAGAAAAAAACCTCTGGCACCCTCTTGATTTCTGTCTAGATGTGTAAATCCTACTGGATTCTTCACCCCCTGCTAAACTCAATAACTGGCAGCTGGCGGGCAGCACTGAGATCCAAATGTGTTCTCAATCTCTTCACGGGAGAGTGGATTGCTTCTTGTCTCACCTTCTTTTTCTGTGTAGCGCACACAGATGCCTGCATGCCCGAGTTACTTTGATTGTAATGTACGTGTGAAAGAGACAGAATAACTGGACATAGCCAGGTTAAACATTCATTAAAATGGCCTCCATTTATTAATTTAGAATTATTTCCCAAGTGTTGTTGAAGGATTGGAGAGTATTTTTGGCCTGAATCCTTTTTTCCACTAGTGTTCAGCAGTTAACTGAAATGTTGATGATTTTTTTTATGTTTAAATAATTAATTGATCACCCCCGGTTCATTTATTTGAATAGTCTTAATTCAGTGTGTAAGCAGCGCTGTTTCTGAGCTGTATGCACTATTTTTTTTAATCCCTACACCCCTTACTGCTACAAACCCTATTTTTACAGTCTCTCCCAGATTCGATATACCAGTAACAGGTTAGAACCTTGTAGGCTTGTCACGACAAATCAATGTGTGTATGATTTCCTCCTGCCTGCACCGAGTTCATGAGTCACCTCGCCGTTAGTGTCACACCGCACTGTTCCAGCATCTCTCTGGAGACAGGACATCGATCAGGCAACTTTTAGTGGTGTCGCTGCTTTGACAACTCTCCTCCATCTCCCCCTCCAACGGAACGAAAGCGGCTTGGTTAATGGAGAGGAGTTTAGCATTCAAGGCTCGCAGAAAGGAGAGACAGATTTCATTAGAGCTATATTCGTTATGACACCTGAAATGCAAAGTTTGTACGCATCTTCTGGCTTTTTCAACTCAGAATCAAGTCATTTCTCAAACTCCCGACAGTCTTTTAAAGTCTTTCCCTCGTTGACTTCCTTTTTTGCATCTATAAATAATGAAAGATCTGTTCTTCCACCAGTTTGTTTGTGGTCACCTGCAAAATAGATACAAATTGAACAAAATCAATTGCTAATGCAGTTGCTCATAAATCTTTTCAGCTGCATGCCTGTTATCTCTCTCCCCTGGAATGTAATATTCAGCAGAGGAAAGCTGTAATCGATGGTGAGAAAATGGGCGCCATGACCAATGAAGGCCAGGAGACTTTGGGTGACCTTAGGCAATGTTAGGCAAAACACATGGACAGCAGTGTGAACTGTGGAGTGGCTGTCAGGCAAAAATCTGGTTTTATTCGTTCTGTGTTCAGAAGTAGAATAATAGAGGCACCTATTGCTTTCCTTGAGGATCTGAGAGTTTGATGCAGCACCTTCATTCTCCAGCCACTCAGTGTGAACCTGTGGTATCATTACCGCAGAATTAGTTATCTATCAAACACAGCGTGCGAGTTTTCCCCGGATCCTGTTAAAAGATGCATCATGTAAATCAGCATCTGCGACATCATGCTGGCATTTACCCCCGCATTTAAAAACCTTTCATCAGGCATGCACGCCGCGCACTCCCTCCACCGCTGCAAAGATGAAAGTGGCTCAGGGTTCGGTACGCATCAGTTTCCCATCCATCCCCCTGGAGGCATTCCCTACCCCGCAGCCAACTGTGTAGCACTGCTGATTGGTAAACAGCCGCATCACACAGCAAGCCGGCGGCGCTCGCTCCCTCCTAGCCGAGCTCTCCTCAGATCTGCACGCGGCCCCGGCTGGAAACAGGAGGAAGTCAACCGGTACAAAACAGTCAGTTTGCTGTGATGGTGCCACGGAGAGAGGCAGCGCGAGACGAACAGCCGAGTGGAGGTCGTGGGTCGAAATATGCCTCTTGTCCTTCATTGGGAGATGGCACTGCCAGGGGGCTTGGATTTCATGGGACTTGGCTTTAGAGTACATACCCAGTGACAAATATTTTTGAATTGTGCCAGCCGTTACACCAGATTTGTCTTCCCCAGATTTCTTGTCAGTGATCCCATGTAATACTAAACGTACACATAGAATTATACAGGCATGCTTACTGGAAAAAGCTTGACTAATTTGCGCGATTTAGCTTGAGATTAGTTTTTCTATGAGGCTGCTTGGCTGGTGCAGCGGGCCAGATTAGTTTTCTGAGGTACAGTAGAAGTGATTGGTGCGCTCGTTATTCCCATGTGCAGTGGACTCAATCATCTCTCAGCGTCTCGCTGTCATCTGATGTGCTGATTCATTCTGTCTCATCAACCCAGCCGTGACACCATGCTGCTCTTTTTTTTTTTTTCACCCGCACTTTTCTCTC
>OMKZ01003527.1:5179-26430 GCA_900302535.1 Neoniphon sammara | reverse complement strand
GGAGTTATAATCCATTAAGTTGTGGTGTTGTGAATCAAGTAAGTTGTTCCAAAGCTGTGTCCCACGCTTCTTTCATTTTACCTGTAGTTGTTCCGATTCCGATACCATATCGGCGAGTACTGGGGTCCAGCACCGTTTACCAGTTAGCTCTGTTAGCGCCATTAGTGCAGCTCCAGTCGAGCCGGAGCGGTCCATTTATTAAACCAAAAAAGCAGCTGTTGCAGCTACGACCGTGTGAGTGTGTTTTTTCTGTATTTTTCTTTCTGGGTGTGTGCGTGCGCGTGGGTGATCGAGCAGCGGCTGACGGCCAGGTGCATGCAAATGTGCTGTACCGTCTCCGCGATTGCCTGATTGCTGGGTGTATGGAGATAGGTGTGTGCGGTACCGCTGCCGTGATTGGTCGCCGATGTTCTAGCTCGGCACGGGATTGGTCGAACTGCCAGGCACCAGTATTTAAGACGGAGGGCTGACAGCATCTCGAGGTCTAGAGAGGCACGGGTCGTGGCAGCCTCTGGGTGAACCAAATGCCACGTGTTAAACGCACCTTGTATCCTGTGTTAATATAAGTTCAGTGGTGTAGCGGTAGGTGTGAGCTGCCTTTTTGTTTGAGTTCTGTTTTCTCCTGTTTTGTCCCCTGTTTACTTTATAAAAGTATTTTTCAATAGACATATTTTTTGTTTTTGTGTGAAAAAAGGGTGGGTGGTGGCGGTGGGGCTCATTGGGTGCTCAGCATCCCTAAAGCTCTGACTTTAGAATCGCCCCTGACTTCCCCTTAAATGACTCTCGTTCTTAAAAAAATTCCAAGACATGTAATTCAAATACACACGACATACTGTGTAAATAAGACAGCTTCAGAGTTGCTGTAGGGTTTATTTTTTCACTTTGACGGAGCTAGGCTAATGACTCCTGAAGACTTCAAGTCTCACTCTGGGTAAGTCGGAAAACTGAACTTTGCCTAAAATGTTGGAGTATTCCTTTAAGTTTCATGGTCAGAATTACATGATCTGAAATGTATCAGAAGAGCTGTGATTTAAATGGTAAGTTGCTAACATTCTATCTTAAAGCTGCTGGAAACAATATTTTTTTTGTTAAAGTAAGTGTTAAATAGCTCTACATTTTGTCGGCAATCGCTGATGCAGAGTGTTTGGTCAGTAACATGGGTCTGCCGGTGCCTCCGCTCTGCAGTAAACAGAAAGTAAAAAGTAAAAAAAAAGGAGAGAGAACTCCATAAAGAGGCTCCCCCTGTGTGCATTCACGATCAGGGGCACGTTCAATCTGAAAACGGTGCGCAACGTTTTGCAGCGGTTTCAGGTTGAACGACATGCTTCCTCAAAAAGGTGTTCAATGGTGTGCAATGGGCGTAGTTTTCTCTCGTTTGGTGGGTGTGCACGACGTGCGGCCATATTAGAAAGGCTGACATAGGTGCAACACTTGCCTAAAAAAACAGGGTGTTCAAAACACTGTTTCCGTTTAAATAAACATTTTGTTACGTTTTGTCGGGGCTTACCATGACCCAGGCAGCAGAATTTCAGTTAACTGACCAGGGCAGAGAAGCTACTGATTCCAGCGCTCTCAGGAATGGCTTACATAACCAAATACACCACGCGATTTAAGACGGCTGAAGAAAAGTAATATTGTAAGGTGCTGTGGCGAAGACTGCTGCGCGTTCATGTGGTGACGTGGGGAGGAGGGCAGGGAGTGCTAACTGCAAGAACGGACAGGAAGTTAGCCAAAATGCCAATATCGCTTACTGCTGCTTTAACTAGCTAGCTAATGATGTCCAATATTGCTGATGGTGTTGCATAGGCAAGATTTTGTGGTGTCCAATATTCTTCCCTGGTTTTTCTTGGAACTCCAAGAGCGTGTAATTGCAACCTCACAGCTGGGAATTTCCCATTTCTAACTTTGAATGGAACAGAGGAACATCAGCCCCAGTTAATTTAAAAGGAGAAATTAATGTTATATGCAACTCAACCTGAACTCTCTGTGATCCCAGCACAACATGGACAGGTAACCTGGGTTGTTCGATAATGTCCTGCAAGTAAACAAGAGCTGCCGTGTTAATCACCATCACTGACACATTACTGAAAGCCCTACAAATCTTTTAAAATTTCTGAAAATTACTGCTGTGCATACAAACAATAACACTGGTGCATGAGATTGAAATAGAACAGAAGAGGAATGAAATAAGAAGTTGAATAAAATGACATGACTTGCATGAAATGAAAACCTGAGCAAAGTGAAATATAAACTTGGAATTAAAGAAAAGCTTGAATGAAATGACATTAAACATCTAGAATGAAATGAAATAAAAAGTTGAATGAAATGAAATGACATGACATCAAAACAATGAAATGAAACGAAATGAGAATGAGATGATGTTGATTTTGAGAGGAGTACTTTGCTCGTCCAGTGAAATGACAGCATAGTGTGTGCTGCAATTTTGTGTCCTCGTTCCAAAGCTCAGAAAATGTTATGGCTCAAATAGCAAGCTTTCTCAAGGACAAATTCTTTCTCCATCATCATCATCATCATCATCATCGCCTGTCAGCATCCCTCCATACCACGGTTTTCTCCATCCCTCCGCAGCCATTGTCTCCTTTGGCCTTTTTTGCCTCCCCTCCCTTGATTCCTACATCCAATTCTTCTTGACTGCACCATCCAGAGGCAACACACTGTTCATCTCTATTCAGCCTCATCCTCTTCCTTGAGGGAGAGGGAGAGGCTCTGAAAGACGGGATATAGGAACAAGCGAGTAGTGTCTTCACCTAGTTCCAGTTGAAAAACTTTCCTTTCCTTCCAGGCTAGATCATCTGACAAGAGAACAAAGGGGGAAATTCCTTCACTTGTGTCTGTTTGCACTTTGTTTCCAGTAATAAAATTTGTAGTAATAAATTTGCAGAAAGCCAAATTTAAAGCTGCATGAAGCATCTTTGAACATTGGAAGAACCTCTTCTTTTCCTTCCTTTGCATTTTTACATGCTGCTGTACTACTATGTTATGCTGTTTAGGATTGTAGCATAATGTGCCTCCTGCAGAACATGATGTATTATTACTATTACCACTTATTTTAGTATGTTTTTTAGTCTGTCACGTCTGTCTGTCAGGATTGACAGACAGACTTGTCCTTTTCACTCATAAATTTGAAATAGTGTGTATACTTCATGATGTTCTGGCTTGCCTTTGTCTGTGCCATTAGCACTTGCTGGCTAAGCTAAACACAGGTAGAATCTGCAGTAAACCTACGCAGCCTGTGCAGAAATAGCAGTTGGGGGTTTTATTTTTACCTGTTTTTTAACAAAAGGACAGATAATAATTTAAAGTGAAGTTATTTGAAGTAACTGATTACTCAAATTTAAAAACTTGAATTTAAAAACTAACACAGTTACCACAAAAAAAGTAATCTGAGTGCTCTAAAATGATTCTTTGCGACGCCTTACCCCCAACACTGCTAATGTTATAGTTCCATCAAAATTAAACTAACTTAGATAAACATAAATCTTTCATTACAGGGTGAAAAACACCTCTTAAACTGTAACATTTCTTAAGATCCCAAGCTGGGATGACTGAATGTCAAGAGATTTCAGACTTTTTAAGGACCTGTTGGACCTGTATCCTGTTTCCCTGTCCTCCAGTTTTTCTTGTGGTGAATATTTACCTGCAGTGTTCCTCTTTGATTTGTTCCAGCACTAAAACCTTGCACTCCCTCTTGGCTATCTTGTCCAGGGACAGTAGGGATCGATCAGGTGGAAGGTAGAGGGGTCGCCCCACTGGGGAACCCATGGGTGGTGTAATGGCCCGTCGCTCCATCACACTGCCTGTCCTAGAGCCAGCAAACACACAATATCTTGAACATGTATAAACAGAGCTGCATGAAATCTGCGGAAAACTGTAAGCTTTGATGGTATTAAAATAATGTCCCCCACCCTGATGCTGAATAGAAATAAGCACATAGGGTAGATGGATCAAAAATACGACAAGGGAAGTTACAACCTAAATATGGCTGTGTCGATGCACTACACTCTTAGGCAACATATCTCAAAATTTATTGGGGTGGATTGCCATGAAATTTGGTGAGTCCAAAGGATGAATCCTGCCATTTTTGGTGACTCCATGACCTTTCCTCTAGCAGCACCCTCAGATCAACTGTGTCATGTCAAGTTTGCACACAACAAATCTAATTTGTGGATTGCCATGATATTTGGTCAGTCCATTCATCTTCTTGATTGTGGTGACCTCATGACCTTTCCTCTTGCACCACCCTCGCCATACATTTCACTTGTACACATATCACAACATATCACAACCCGGGGAATGAACCCTATCTATTTTGGTGGAACCGCACCACCCTCAGTCCAAAATGTCAATTTGATATCACACAATCCATTGGGCAGATTGCCATAGCATTTGATGAACACACTAATGCTCCCCAGATATAAACCCTGTTAAGTTCGGTGACCTGATGTGCCACCCTCAGTCCCATCATACTCTAAATGCTGTTCCAGGGGCTTTTCCCCCCATAAAAAAATACAATTCTGAGAGAACGAATGAATCTTTATCTTTCATATTAGGCATGAAAATGGTCTAATATGAAGATAAGTGATATTGGCACATACATCAGCAGCTTCAATTTCAGCTTCAACAAAACCCAAACAAACAAAATAATGTCAATGTTTTGGTCTTATAGAACTCTCATCCATCAAACCCTACATTTACAACTTCAGACTAGAAAGAAGGACATCAGGAAGAGGACTTGAAGGCGGTGTTGATCCTCCATACCTCATGAGGTGTGATCTAGAAGGCTGCTGGTGTGAGAAACTCTGTGAACGGCCCAGGCTCTGTCGGTCCAGCAGCTCTCTGACTGCAGGGCTGGATGACGGGGAGTTCCTCCTGGATAGCGACAGTGACCGGGGCTCCATGGAAGGATTTGAAATAGACGCCGTGAACTGAAGCTTTAGTTTCATATGCTGGCTCAACTGGGTGGGTGGTTACCATGGAGCAGAAAAAGGTGGGGAGGGACAGAGTGGAAGAGAACTTCTTGAATACCATGATGACATTTTGACTACTTAGCTGATGTTCCTATCTGCTACAACTCATCATGAATCAAACTGGAGAATAAGCTTCATTTTTGCTTTACTAAAATGACAACTAACCAAAAAGAAGAAGTAGGGTTACACCAATATTGGTTTGATACTGGCCTTTTATTAAAAATGGGATCCGATCCAGTTAGTATTGTCCAACTCTGACATAATGCAGTTTGATTAATTAGATATTTACTGTAGATCTAATCAGTGGTTGCCTGCGGAAAGTCCTTACCCTGAATTCACTCTAATGGAATTTTGATTGGTTCCACACAGGGTTGAATGAACATGTCTTAGTGTTTGATTGCTATTGCTTCTTTGGGTCAGGTTTCAGTTAGAGTTTTACTGTCCTGTGACGGTCTAAATGCTGTTTCAGAGGCTTTACACCCTAAAACATAAACTGAATTCTTGGAATGTTTTGGCTTGAAAATACTTAAATTTGAAGATACTGAGTATTTGCACAAAATACTGGCACTTTCAGTCCACAGTAATCAGTAAGGGCTTTCCCAAAAAAGCTATCACAGTTCAAGGTTTTACAGCTTTTAAATTATACATGACAATATGAAGAGAATAACAGCTAGACGAGACAGAGGAGGGATAGAGATAGAGGAAAAATGACTTAGTGGGGAGGGTGAGCCATGAAGGGCTCAAGAAGTGCAATAATGGTATTAAAGGCATATCGTTAATGTACTCAATGCACTGTAATGAACTGACATCAGAGACACACACACACTCGCCCTTTCCATGATGGCCTTTGGTACCTCAAAGAGTCCAGTTCTGAGTATCTGGAAGGTGACTGTGAAGGCGAGGGTGCTGCCCCTCCTGCACTGTCCCAGGTTGTTAAGTGGAGACTGGCACACCACTGCCCCGACCCTGGGGTCCTCCAGACCTCCTGCATGGCCTGACCCTGATAGGGGGAGGAATGGATGCATTGGGCGGGATGGGGAAATGGGGAAGGAGAGGAGAGGTGAAAGTTGGATGTGAGAGCGTACAAACATAGGTGGCAGAAAGATGTGAACTGACACTTTATAAGGGTGACTCAAGGGTGGCCTGCTAAAAGGGGGATGAAGCTCTAATCTCTTTTTAGCTGTGACCAGCAGCTCTATAGCTCGCTCTGTTGGTCGGTCAATTGGTCAGTCCATAAAAATTTCCCCTCCCTTTGGTGGCTACAGTTTTCACCCTAGGAGGCTGAAATTTGGCATGGAGGTCAAGTGTGTGTGTGTGTGTGTGTGTGAAGGTGTGTGTTCGTGTTTATTGGCTAAAAAGGGGCATGGCAATGGGAGTGGCTTATCACAAAAAGGAGCTTAAGTTCTAAATGGATTCACGTATCATGGCCAAACTTTGTAGAAAGACACACACACACACACACACACACACACACACACACACACACACACACACACACACACACACACACACACACACACACACACAGACATACATGCACACAAACAACCACTTTCATTGGTGACGGTTTGCCCTGCCCCTACACTTCAGCTATGTCTCCTTTCATAATTCATTAACCTTTTGTTTTAGGCACTTGTTATCATTGGACTCAGCACAGGTTCCTTTTTCAGTGGCATGGATTAGCCCCACCATCTCGCTCTGTTGGTCCATCAGTTCTTTGGTCCACAAAAATCTATCCATTCACTGGTCCACAAAGCTGTGCCCACACTATAGCAACTGCAATTTTCTATCTATGAGGCTGACATTTGCCATAGAGGTCAAGTGATAGTGAGTTTTGCATGTGTATGTGTGTGTGTGTGTGTGTGTGTGTGTGTGTGTGTGTGTGAATGTATGCACGCATGAATGCATACATAGATGGTCGCAGCTATTCCAAATTAGAGCTTGCTTATTACAGCTGTTAATTAACGTTGAGGCAACTGCATAATGAAAGACATCTATCCTTGTTGTAATCTTGACAATATATAGCAAATCTCATGTGCGGATCTTAGCTTTTTGATACCAACTAGCAGTGGAAAAAAATTTCTTGACATCATGATGTGTTGGTACAATTCCATGAGGCAATCTTGACATTCAAGTTGCTGGATATGACTTACTAATTGTGTACAAATGAAGGATTCCATATATTGAACTTAAGTTAAAGCAATACTCGTTATACGTTTAGAGCAAAATATCCTTCTTCCGACTTGGCCAGACTGAGACAAGATGTTCAATATAATTTTCACCTCTGTATGTCCACTGGTTCAGTTCTGATGGGTAGCATTTTGTGTTAGCTTAGAATAAAGACTTGAAGTCTATAGGCGTCAGTCTCTTCTTAAAAAATAAATAAATAAATAAATATCCAGGACGTGTATTTCATTACCATGTAACACACGATACATAGAATAAATAAGACAGCTTCGGAGTTGCTGCAAGGTTTATTTTTTTCACTTTGACAAAGCTAGAGTAATGACTCCTGAAGACGTCAAGTCTTTATGCCAAGCTAACATGAAATGCTACCCATAGGAACCAAACAAGTGGACATACAGAGGTGAAAATGTATCGAACATCTTAGCTCAGTCTGGGTAAGTCTTAAAAAGGGTATTTTTGCCCAAAACATTGGAATATTCCTTTAAGCAGCCCGTTGAGTAGATTTTTAGGTAAGCACCATTTCAAAAACACTGCCTGCGAAAGAAGAGGCACGCAGTTTGAATGAGATGTGTGCCTGTCACAATAAAACCATTGAAAACAGCATAAAAAAGGCACAGCAGTTTTCAAAAGCAAGTTCTGTATCTATTATCTCAATAATTTGTGTCTGAAAGAATGAATTTTATTTTTTCTTCCATTGGCATTATTTATATCATAGCACAGTACCAAAGGGGACAAAATGGCCTCATTCCAGTACTTTGAGAGGGGGGTGAGGGTTGACAACACATCCCCTCATTCCCCCTTAGATTACACACTAGCTTGAGTGGACCAGCTTTGTACATCTGGTAGTTGGCCCACTCAGTGATCACAGCTGGGCCACTGCAGCTGATTTCAGCTCACAGCAATGCAGGCAGCATGTGACCCTCCCCAGTACGCACCCCAGGGATTTATACAATACCCTTGTGAAGTGCATAATGCAATACCATACATACCCCACCCAAATATTACCTAATACTTGATAATATGCAGCAGCTAGACTCCTGGCTCCCTGTCTGTTACAAAATCTGTGTTAAAATATTAAAGCTCTGCATGGTCTTCAATGTGTATTTTAAGAATAATAATAAACTTTATTTTCTGAACTTTTGTGCAATAGCAACACCTACAACATGGCTAGGTCCCATAAATGCACACATCCCTTAGGTGCTCCTCTACATGCACCTAAGGGATGCAAAAATCGATGTATTTTTATTATTGAATGTGGACATTTGAAAAATTAAATCAGAGTGAATGGCATTCATTACAAAATCTTATACCAAATTCAAGGGTTTCTAAAACAAGACTAAGAGTCTGACAGCCCTGCTAATGGTCTGCATAAGAGACCAAAGTGTGTATGAGCTGTCTTAGCAAATGAGTGAATTACTGACATTGCCATGTTTGGAGGTCTGTGTTGTTAGTAACAGGGCTAAATACTAAGTTTGTAGCAGTGAGAACATGATCGCACCAGAATAACGTCCCAGAAGAACTAAAATATATGCAAATAATACACGTGCCATACTTAACAGTGAACACATAACATAAAGAAGCTTGGTCAGCTTAACAAGAGTGCAATTTAAACATGCACTGATCAAATTGCATAGTAAATGTTCTAAAAAATAAAAACATGCACTCTAAGCAGAAGAAAACAAATGTCTCTCTCCAAACTCCATAGAATACTATGGTAAATATGTGTTTTTGGCCCCACTGTTATATCATAGTTTAACCACTATTTATCAACAATATTACTGTAGTATCTGCTTTTACTAAAAATAAACAGATTAAACTACCATTGTGAAGAAGTCTCTGCATTGAAACTGAACCCGAAGTCTCCAAACTACAAGCCCCACATAATGTGACAAACAGTGAACAGACTGACCAGCTGACACTAGATTTTTAACCAAGCTCTCTTTTACCTGTGTTGTTATCACACAGATGCATTCCTTGCTCCACTACAGTTTTTGCCCTCAATAACACAATTTTAAATCTATGTTGCTGCTGAGATGTTGGCATAATATATGGCATAATAAGCCACATGCGTAGTAGGTAACCATTGTCTCTAATTGGGATGTTCACAGAAAATTGATGATCGATTATTATTTGTTTAAATGTCACGTCGATCTTAAAGGAATACTCCAAAGTTTTGGGCAAAATACCCTTTTTCCGACTTACGCAGACTGTGAAAAGATGTTCCATATCATTTTCACCTCTGTACATCCCCTCGTTTGGTTCCTATGGGGAGCATGTCATGTTAGCTTAGCATAAAGACTTGAAGTCTACAGGAGTCATTAGCCTAGGTCTGTCAAAATGAAACAAAAAAACGTACAGCAACTCTGAAGCTGTCTTATTTGCGCAGTGTATCATGTGCATTTGAAATACATGTCTTGGAATATTTTTTTAAAACGAGAGTCGTTTTAGGAGAAGTTAGATTGTAAGAACTATAGATGGTAAGAATTATAACCACTGAACATGTGTTTATTGGTTATAGTTCCTACCATCTGACTTCCCTTAAAACGATTCTTAAAAAAAAAAATCCAAGACATGTATTTCATTACTGTATAACACATGATGCATGAGTAAATAAGACAGCTTCAGAGGTTTATTTTTTCACTTTGACAAAGCTAGGCTAATTCCTTGCTTATCTTAATCTGTGTAAGTCAGAAAAAGGTTAATGACTATGACTCTCCTCTCACTCAACCCTTGAGTAAGGCACTGAGATCCAATTGCTCCAAAAATAAATTTGCAGTCTTTCCATGTCTGATGTTCAGTAAGGTAGCACTGGTAGTCGTCCGCAACTCACCCTCTGGTGTCCAGACAAGGCGGACAGCCAGAAAATCCTGTAGGTTGTTCAGCAGGGTGTATTTGACCCGGAAGTGCTCCTGAGGCCTGACGGAACCCGGACAGGAAGCTGTCATTACCAAACGAGGCCGGTCCAACCGGACGCTGGGTAGAGAGTAATGGGTGGAGATATACCTGGACAGGAAACCAAAACGGAAAAATTAATTTATTCATTAGCATTTTCAGGAAGACATTCATTGGGATTTTAATGGTGACAACAAAATAAAAAATGTTAGACACTGTGAATCAGGTCTGGTAAAAATTATTAATCCTATCCAGTTAGGCTGATACTAACACTCATAAGCTGATAGCTAAGCAGACATTTTTTGTGACTAAACTTTGGTTTATACAGTATATTTAAGGACAATTGCAACATTTTGGGCAAAATGTCCTTTTTCCAACTTACCCAGACTGAGACAGGATGTTCGATACCATTTTCACTTCTGTATGTCCAGTGATTCGGTTACTATGGGTAGCATTTTGTGTTAGCTTAGCTTAAAGACCTAAAGTCTACTGGAGTCATTAGCATATCTCCATCAAAGTGAAAAAATAAGCCTTACAGCAACTCCAAAGCTGTCTTATGTGACACTAATTTTAAAAGGAATTTAAGTTAGATGGTAGAAACTATATATGGTAGGAACTATAACTGCTGTTATAGTTTGGTTATAGTGCCTACCATCTAACTTCTCCTATAAACAACTTCATTTTTTTAAAATAAGGCAGCCTCAGAGTTGTGTAAGTTGTGCAAGGTTTATTTACCGTTATTTATTTACCATTACAGGAGGCCTCTGAACTGAGGGGCAAAGCACAATGCAGCTTACATGCAATTTGCACAAAAAGTTATATCTTGGCACTCTCATAGCTTACTATTATCTGTATTATTATTAGGGTCCAAGCAGCAAAGCTGCGAGGAACCTTATTGTATTTGTTAGGATTTTTTTTTTTCTTCTTCTGCCCTAAAACTATCTGGAGCTCAGAACCTGTAAGAGCTACAGCTCTGAAATTTGGTAGGTAAGTTGGAAATTCCCCCCAATGCTCAGACAAAAAAAATATATACCAATTGGCTATAACAAAAAATTACTTTTTGGCCTATAACTTTTGAACCGTAAGTCACAGAAAGAAAATTCCAAAACAGTTTTTTCGCTACTCCTCCTCCAATTTTTGAGCAATCCTCACCAAATTTGGTATAAACCATCTCTAGACCAAGTCTGAAAAAAATATTTTTTTCAGATTTTTGATTTTCCATATGGTTTTGCTACAATAAGCTGTCAAAACAGTGTGGGTGGGGCTTAATTTACAAAAACTGTCATATTTCCTGAACGCTTAGTGTTATTGCAACCAAATTTGGTGGACATGTGTAGATTTGACTTCTGAGTAGTTCTGACAAAATTGGTGCCATTTGGCAAATAGGTGGTGCTGTGGCAACATTATAAATTGAAATAGCCATAACTCATTAATTGTGAGACCTATTCACTTGAAATTTTGCACACTTCTTCACTGCCATAGTCTATACTCATATCTCACAGCACGTTCCCATATTTCAAAAAATGTGGCCGCCATTGGCCGCCATCTGCCAATCAGCTTTCAGCAGCACTTAGACAAGGTTACCGATGGCCCAGCAGCACCAAATTTGATGGGTGTGTGTAACCATGGGCCTTGCAGTACTGTGTAAAGTTTGGGGAAAATTGGCCATCGGGGGTGCTGTAGCGACAATTGAAAATATTGGAAAAAAAGAACGATAGTTTCTCCTGCTGACATTGATGTATTGCATTTAAAAATTATTACTCTTATTATTCTTATTTAGGAGTTTTGTGTATATATGGCTAAACACACCACTGTGTTTTTTGTAAGTTATGTCCATTTTTTTGTCATGTAAGCTATGTAACATTACTCTAACAAAATAATTTCCCTTCAGAGATAAATAAAGTTCTCTCTACTCCACTATTTTTCACTTTGACGGAGCTAGGCTAATGACTCCTATAGACTTCAAGTCTTTATGCTAAGCCAACACAAAATGCTACCCACAGGAACCGAACCAGTGGACATACAGAGGTGAAAATGGTATCAAAGCATCTTGTCTTAGTCTGGGTAAGTTGGAAAAAGGGTATTTTGCCCAAAACATTAGAGTATTCCTTTAAGTTTCTCATGAAAAACAGGAGTTTACAAGTCAGTGTTTACTATATTACCTTATGGAAAGAGCACAATGTTTGGGGCTAAAACCATAAGACCTTATCTCAGAAACTTGAAAATAGTTCTGTGTGTTGTGGGAATGTTTTTTTCCCTGTGGTTCCAAGACCACATGGAACAATTTTAAAAAGTGTACAGTCTTGGTTAATATTGTTGTCTGTAAAATTTATGCTCTTTTTGTGTTATGGTCGTACTTGGAGGTGCATTACAGGCTTAAATTCAAACAAACAAACAACTTTATACAAATATTAATCAAAGGTAGCAAAAACGGGCAAAATTGGCCCAGACATATGAGGGCACTTATTAAAGGAATAGTTCACCCAAAGATTTTCTATTTATCTGCTCACCCTTATGTCAGTTGAAACATATATTAATTTTTTTAGGTCAATATAACACACAGCAAGTTAGCTAGAATAATTCAGTGGGATTTTAGCGTGAACTATTCCTTTAATATTTCGCAGCATTAGTTTTGAAATCAAACAGATGTATACATGGAGAACTGAACCAACAATCTATCAGAAATACATGGATGATTTTGGTGTCTGTGTTCTAATTAACACTGAGTTGATGAATAGGAAAAGCTACTGAAAACTTGGTGTATTCCTTTAATTTTAAAATAAAGTGAACCTGGGTAGATTTTAACCTGGAACATAATAAGCCCTCAGGTACCTGGTGAAGGGGAGTTTTGCAGTGGACCATTGTAACACAGCGACCAGCCGGACCTCCAGACCCTACATAAACATGAACATGAACTTAGTGCAACACATGATTTCAAACTTTCTTCACATTTTATTTGCACAGAATATTGCTGTAAAGTTGTTTGCATGTTTCCTCGAGGTAAATCCAAATCAAGACCTCTTTAATACCAGTTAGAACTCACTGCTGACAATGTTGTCCTAGCAGAGAATGGGTCTACACTATTAGACAGATTTTAAGTGTACTAAAACGGCATTAAAGATTTTAAAGTTGCAAATTAATGTTCCACTAAGTAATTTGTGACTACTAGATGTTGCCAAGAGCACAAACTCCATTTGTACATAAACAAAGCAACAGTGTTTCCCATTAATAGCCTAGACTATGGCGGCCCGCCACAGTCTAATTTGTCCCGCCACAGTTCCAAAATGAACCGAAATATTTTTTACACTTCTGCTAATAACATAAAAGATCTCTAACGTTGTGTTGTGCGCCGTTGCTTCAGCAAAGCATCTCTCACTCCCAGTCCCGCGTATCATACTTTCAACTACAGGTTGAATTTACAACTCACAGTCGTAAATTCCAGTCATAAGTCCAGCTTATAACCGATGCTTAGGTTTATGAACACTCTCTCTCTCTCTCTCGCTCTCACACACACACACACACACACACACACACGCACGCACAAAAACGCACACAGTCGTGTCCGCTAAGACCTAACCCCAACCCTATACCTAACAAGTAAACCCTCTTTTAAGTCCAGTAATTATGCTACCAGATCACAAAAGTGGTTTGTGTAGTTAGCTTATAGACCTTTTAGATGAAACACACTGAATTGTATATGGTATTGTATATGCTCTGTGATTTCTATGACTGTGATGTGAGTGCTTTTACAGCTATCCCTGTATGTTGCTAGCTGACAACATTGTATTGTGGATATTCTTTGCCATTTTTATCATTTGTTCTAAGGTTTCTTTGAAAAGGAGATTGTGTCCTCTGTGAAACTAACTTATTCAATAAAGGATGAATGGAAGTAAAAAGAAAATTTCTCTCTCTTCTTCCCCACTCTTCTCTGACAACCCCCCTTCCAGCCTGCCCCACTTCTTTCACCTCACTGGAGTCTTCCTCAGCCTGGTCTCGTAGCTGTAGCTGGAACAGGAAGTTTTGTTCCTCCAGGGCGCTGAGCATGATGGGTAGGTGTGATGACTTACTGTCTACCCGGTAGAACGAAGCCATGGTGACCTCAGCTGATTGATGGCTTAACAGTAGAGAGGAGAGGAACATTTGTTAAAAACATCAATGAACAAAGAATGCTACTCCAAATTTGACAGCGGCTTCTGTATTTGATAGGAGCTTAACTGTGACAAATGCTACTTTTTGGAGTGACAACGGGAATTACTGAAATGAGCTTGGTCCTAGGACAAAGGTACTTTTTAATTTCAAAAATGAAACATCCAAACATCTCTGCTCAACTTAACTGATTGAATGATTCAGTAATTAATACCAATCAACTGTGTGCTTTATTGGATGGTTGTATGGTTGGACACACGGATCAACAGAATAACTAAAATATTGCCATAAAATGATTTCATTTGGGCTGCACATCCAGGTAAGTTTACAGCCACCCAAATTAATATATTTTATGTTCATTTCCAATGCTGTGATGCCTCAATCCCAGCCTTTCTTATCCATGTACACTAGTGTCCCAAAGTCTACGACCAAAAACTCATCTATCAAAAACCTATGACATTCTATTTTCACTCTATAGACATTCTTTTTCACTCTATTGACACTCTATTATTTAGTAGCACTGTTGAAAAGGTTGGAAAGAGAATCACCATCACTCCCAATGGATGAGTTGTTCACTCCTTTACATTATACACATTATATACACAAGCTATATTTTTTTCTAAAACTATTGTGAAGGCCAGATTCAACTGTTGGTGGTTGGTTTGTTTCCTTGCTCAAAACTCTTGGTATCAGGATTTTATGAAAAGTCTATAGAGAAAATAAATGGGAAATTCACTTCCTGAACTAGGGCCACTGAAAAGGGGATGAAACGTTCAGCTTTATTGCTAGCTAGAACTTGGTTAGCTAATGCTAGTCTTGTGAGCTAACAGGGACAAAGAGTTAGCCTCATGTCTCATATACTCTTGACTGATTGCCTGCGGACTGACTGACAGGTTGATGAATTGGTTGTTCAAATGAATAAATTAATATATACTTGCCAGACATTATCAACTATGAGAACTGAACCATCAGGCATCATGGGAAGGTAGGAGGAGTTGTAGTTGGGAAGGATCTTCACATCTCTAACACAAACCTCCTCCTGAGAGCTGGAGTTCAACACTAATATAGACAGAAGCAATGTACATAAAGGATATTAGGGGAAATTAAAGAATGGAGAGGTGAAGGATGAATAAAAATATACAAGAGATACTGAGGTAAATAGATAAGGATGTGGAAATGAAGCGGGAGATGGGTGGACAGGAAGACAGGAAGAGATGCAAACACAACACTGAGGGTTTAGAATTATTTCAGTGCCATTGTCTCTAAAACAATTGTGGTATTTCCTTGGGAAGCTAATCATACACAGCAGGATAAGCACCACATATAGCTGACACGTAACTAAATATAACAACAAACCCCAGTTCCTAATGGCAGAAAATCCAAGGCAAATAGTATTTTAGGGTTACACTGATGAGTTGGCGCTCATTGAGCTCTCAGATTATGTTATGTTGTGGCAGAGACCAACGCTGTCTGAACATAGGGTTAAAACCAAAATGTAAATGAAATTTAAAATTCTACAATTTGCTCCAAACTGGCAAATGTTACAATGGTTTTTGTGAACACATTAAGTACACACTTTTTTAAAAAATTACCAGAGATGTTTAAACTATCCAGAAAAAAACAACAAGCTGCTCTGGTGTTGTTAAAAAGTCTGGATTCTTACTTTTTTTTTTTTTTTTATTACATTTTCATTCATATATTTCTACTTAAAATATCAGTGTTGGAATAGTCACTTGTGTATGCCTGTATAAACCCTACTGCTTTATCAGTAAGAATAAGAGTGTATCCAAACACACTTTCTATTTTTGTTTATCTGCAGCTCTCCCACTCACACTAAGCATAAAGGGACTGGGTGTAGTGGAGAGGAGTTTGGAGATGAATAATCAACTTCATGGAATTCATCATGTCAGAGGAGTAAATGCATAAATCAAATAGACATACATTTCATTATTGATTTTCTTTTCTTAAAGTAATGAAGATAGCTAATGCAATAAACAAAATGCAATCCATGGGTACAACTCCTCTGCCCTCCTTTGTGTTGCGCTGATGCTCCATCGCCTCATTTAGTTCAGCCTCTGTCTGTCTTACTCTTTGTTATGTTTCTTCTGAAAAGTCATGTTGGCATCCTGCATAATATGTATATCGTGCAAAACACAGTATGCAACGATGAATGCAGTGACTTTCTGATGACTGTATTTTAATGTGCCACCTGAGTTGTCCAAGCATCTAAAGCACATTTTTAGGATGCCAAATGTTCACTCCACTACATTTCTTGCCCTCACCAACACATTGTTGAATCTATGTTCCTGCTGAAATGTTGGCATAATATATGGCATAATAAGCCGCATGTATAATAGGTAAATACATTGTTGAGTCTGACTAATTTCGGGACTGCATAATTACCAGGGATATTTTTTTTACTGTAGTCGTTCATCTGTAGTTAATATGACTCAAACTGTTACACTTGAAGGCCCCGCTCACGCAGCAGTTGAGACGTGCATGTAAATTTGAATTATTTTCATCTTTGGCTGCAACTTTCCTCATACAAATTTTACTCACAGCTTCATCCAGATTTCCCATCACTGTCAGTACAAACCTGAATTGCTGACAAATTGCAACACCTGCATTCTTTTCAGGTACTCTTTCTTCCGTCTGTCTGAAGAGGAGTGGTGACATCACTGTAATATGCTATTTTTAATTACCCCAGGACACCCTCAGCACCAAACCCTACTCACATGGAATATATCCTATCATCATCACCTTTCCTCAAGCATCACCCAAATACCAAAATGTCAAATTTTCTGAGTCAGAATCCATTGGGCTTATTGTCATTATATTTGATGTGTACATTCATGCTCCCCAGAGCATGAACATACGTGAGCATGAATGTACCTTGGCCTTTAAAGTAGGGATACATAACCTTCAATTTTGATGACCTCAAGACCTCTCTTGTAGCGCCACCCTGAGGCCAAAATGTCAAATTTGCACTCTAATTAGCTTAAATTACTCTAATTACCACAAATTAAAAGTTAACAATGGTTTTATTATGAATGACCAATTAATCATGCACATCCCTAAATGTACATATATTTATACAAAGTACATATATAGTGGCTGTTCACAGCTACATAGTACTGCCCAAGAGCTGAAGACCACCTCCTAAAAGGGAGGGTATCTTCCATCAGCTGAAAGCCGTCAGTTTGACACTTGCTGTGCCAACATTAAGTTAAGAGAGAAGTAGAAACATAGCTTGCACAACATATTGAGGTAACCTATCTGCAATCACTTCTGTCAGAGACACTGTGATTACAGAAATGAGACTTTGCACTCGGGCACTGTCGTTGAAACACCTTCATTCAGTAGGATTGCAACCAACAAGACCAAATAACCATTGTCTTGCCTGGGGTATTGTTGTTTGTTAGATCTGTCATAAGTGTCAAAGCTGTGCAGCTACACAAAATCAGAACACATGATTGGTAGTGTGTCTTAAGCTGATGTACCACCATTTTTCCCATTGTAAACTGACAGAGTGCACTGTCTCCTTTTTGTAATCACAGTGTCTCTAGTTGTGTTGTATTTACTTCCCTACAACAGTACTACTCAGATAAGAGCATAGTAGGTAGCTAATGTTGCAGCAGTTAACAAATGCTTGCTTGATTAGATTATACTGATGCAAGGTGTGATATGATATTTTAAAGACATGTGTCTGTCGGTCTGTTAGATCCTTAGTTGACAGCACAGGTGTTCCTACCTTTGAGGATTGTTAGGTGTTTTCCAGCAACGGTCATCTGCTGACACAGGACGCTTGGTGGAGGAAGAACATTCAGAGTGGTGCTGACTGTGTGGAGGGAAGAAACAGGGCAGTAGAAGTGTCAACCCAGCAAATAACACTTCTAAAGGTATCTGTGTGTGTGTGTGTGTCCAAAAAGCCTTCACAATCATATTCACGCTATTTTAGCTTCTTTTCACTGGCTACTTATTTGTTTTAGGACTCTAGGCAAATTGTATTGTTGACTTTAAAGGCCATGTATGATATGACACCTAGATATCTGGCTAAGCTCTTAAGCCTTTACTCCCCAGACCGTAGGCTTGAGATCCGCTGATAAGGCCCTGTTAGCTACTCCCTGGTCAAGGTTGCAGGCCAAGGTTGACAGGGCTTTTGCTTTTAGGACCCCAATCCTTTGGAATGGCGTACCTGAGGATCTTGGACTGGCAAAATCATTATCTTCTTTAAATCACTTCTCAAGACATTTTTTTATCATATGCCTTTTCCATAAAAGAACAATCAATAATATGGAGTCTTAAGTAATATCTAGTGGCAACCAGTAGAACAAACAATATGGTGCTGGCTCCCGCAATTTCCAAATGCTTCCGTCTAATAGTCTGTACTTCAGAAGCGCTGAAAATGAGTAGCAAAATAAGGCAGATATCGGGCCATTTACTTACTTCTGTATCCCCTGTGCAGACATGTAAATAACTTCTACTGGAAACCAAATTAGTCAAAGCCTAGCTAGCTAGCTGCTGAGCAGAAATGGAAATTCCAAAAGATATTTTTGGAGAAATCTTTTACATTTTTCACTGGTTTTGTCGGCATATCATCCATGCTAGCTAGCTGTCTTGGTTATGTTTTCGGGGGGAAAACATTTTTGTGAACACTGTGTCGTGATTGGTTGAATATTCTTTTGGTACAAAGAGTTTTTCCGGTGGAAGATGACAGTTTCCTCTCCTCAGATTTCAATGGGCTGAATTACAGACTTATCTATGTAGCATTTGCAGTTTGTGGAAGAGATAGTCTGGCTTAAGTGACTAGGGCAACTGTATCTCCTTCATGACAAGTCTCCATTTCCAGCTCTGTTCCAACCTCTCTTATTCTTCCATTCCTGTCAGCTACGGTGGGCTGTAGAGCATTTGAAATTGCATTACTATTACAGTCAACTTCACTCTGAGGTATAAAGAAAAGAAGAAAAATATTTCTTACTGGAAGCAGCTGACAAGAGCTGACAAGTGCCAGGAGTGTAGGACACGCCGCACAGACTACAGGAGATACTCAGCCAAAGAAGGCCCACAAAGATCCAATGCCTGACCATTAGCTTGGTGTGTCAGAGGCTTAAAGAAGTATTCCAACATTTTGGGCAACACACCGTTTTACCGAATTACCCAGACTGAGACAAGACGTTTGATACCATTTTGACCTCTGTGCATCCACTGGTTTAATTGCTGTGGGTAGTGTTTTGTGTTAGTTTAGCATAAAGACTTGAAGTCTAAAGGAGTCATTAGTCTAGCTCCATCCAAGTGATAAAATAAATCTTACAGCAACTCCGAAGCTGTCTTATTTACACAATGTATCGTGTATTTGAAATATACGCCTGGGTCTTCTTTATTTTATCTAGGTTATTTTTATCTAGGTTTATTTTTTCACTTTGAAGGAGCAAGGCTAATGACTCCTGCAGACTTCATGTCTTTATGCTAAGCTAACAGGAAATGTGACCCATAGGAACCGAACCAGTGGGCATACAGAGGTCAAAATGGTATTGAACATCTTGTCTCAGTCTGGGTAAGTTGGAAAAAGGGTATTTTGCCCAAAATGTTGGAGTATTTCTTTAAAGTGCATATGCAATCACAGGACAAGACTGGTGTTTGAGAGGGAGACAAGTACCCTAAATCTGTGTCTCTGAAGAATGGTTCATGGAGGTCCAAGATTGTGCAGATTTCTGGGGCTGCCCCCTTAAAGTCAACAATTCATATCATCTGTTATAGACCCCTTATGGACGCAGAAACATAGCTTGGCCTTTAAAGTAGGGATACATGATATATATCGGGCCTGATAAATTATCGGCAGATAAAGGGAATTTTTTATTGGGGTGGGGGCTTCTCCCCCACCGCAACATCCTCCAGACTGTCCCATACTTACAGGTGAGCATCTACTCGCAGCCTGACATTGAGCATCAGTCAGCCAACAGAAAACACAAGTCAGGCTGCATCTAATGTTAGTTATGTTAGTGCTGATTAAAATGGGGGTTCCCCCGAGCTTCACTAAACTCAGGGAAACCCCCGATTTCATCTGAGATGAAATCGGGGGTTGTTCTTCAACAAGTATGTAGAACAGAAAGTTTTTACTCTCCTGTGCATTTTAAAATGTGTGCTTGTTGTGTTTACAGGTCTGTTTCCTTATCTTATATAAAAATAAATTTGAATTTGAATAAATTTGAATAAATTTGAACACCTGAAGAGTCAGAACTGTTCTTTGTTTTTGTTGTGTTGACAATAGTGATATCAATTAGATTTGGTTAGGTTGGAGCTATGGAATATTAATTCATCCATCTTTGCTCACTACATCTTAGCCTTTCTTATCCTCAGGTGTGCATAAACTACAGGTTATTATTATATCTTTTTAAAATACAAAAATGTGAAATTTTTACCGGTTATCGTATTGGTATCGGCCATGAAAAGCAGGTAAACAGCGGTTATCGTACCGGCTGAAAAAAATCCATATCGTGCATCCCTACTTTAAAGTGAAACCAGCTGCTGTAGTGGTTGGTTGGAATGAAAGCCTGCAGACTGCTGGGCCTCCATGGCATATTATTAAAAAAACACTGACGTAATAGTTGCAAAGTGTGGATACCCTGTGCCTTGAAGGTGCTGAGGTCCTGTCTGAAGGTGTGAGTTGGGCTCTTGAGTTGCAGGACGGTCAAGTAGCCATGTTCCCTCACCTCCACCCTCTCCTCTTCCCCCTTCCACACTGTCACTATGATCTGAAAGGACAGCACAGAAGTCAAACACACGACACGGAAAAGCAGCTATCTTCACATTAGTGTTAGATCAGTATGGGTTTTTGCCCATGCCAACTGATTTGAAGCTGCCAACAGACTTGGTGACATGGTGATGCCTGATATTCAGTGTGGTGTTAAATACAGTGCTGAGGTACCAAGAGCTCCTAGAACAGCTTTGGTGTGCCTTTGAATAGATTCACATATTCAGATATCATCTTCAGTTATGTATTTCTAAGAATGGATCAATTAATCATTAATCATAACAAAC
>OMKZ01003526.1:7176-19677 GCA_900302535.1 Neoniphon sammara | reverse complement strand
GGGAGGGATAGAGAGCGCTGGCAGCACTGAGCTGACATTCATGAACAACTGAGCAGCTTTGTGCCGGAGAAAAGAGGATAGAGGATTGGAGGGCAGGATAGAGGGATGGGATGAGGGAAGCCTTCAGAGGAGGAAGCGGCCTCCTCCAGCCATTTTCTGGCTCCAGTGCAGCTGTTCACCTATCAAACAGGCAGGTGAAAGGTGGGGTTCAAAACCCCCTGCTTATTAGCCCGCCTATCGACCTAGATGTTTTGATCGCACCAGGACACTATTGATAGTCTTGGTGCAGACACATACTGGCTAAAGATGCAATAACAGGCTCTCAAAAGAGAAGAGGAAAAAAAAAATCAATGACTTGCATCATGCCCCAAATCCTAAAAGCGGGCCGGGCTCTCTTCAAAGGCCCCATTGGAGAGATAGATGTCTATAATACTGCCTGATAAGAAATGGAGGGGGCAAGAGGAGCAAGAGAGGACCAGCTGGCTCATCACTGAATTTGATCGGCTGAGTGAAAAGAGAGATCAGAATGGCAAAGTTCATAATGATCATGTTCCTGCAAAAGCCCACACTCCTCACAGCCCAACTGTGCCAACAATCCAACTGACCAACTGCATTGAGCTGTTTGACACACACACACACGCAGCCCTTTCAACTCCCAACCCTCTTGCGTTAGCTCAGTTTCAAGTCGAGCAACAGCAAAGAAATCTCTCTCTCTCTCTCTCTCTTTCACCATCTCTCTTTTGCCTGCAGTAAAACAGCACCTGCTGCTCACACTCCTCTCTTTCATAAACACTGATGCACAGCGCCTTTGATACCATTGATTAATACATCCTATCCAGGGCCCTGTGCTGATGGGAGGGGGGGCACAGCTTGACAGCAAGCAGTTTCTATAACCAGTCAGAGAGATTAGTGGATATGGCAAAAGCTACATCATCAGGAACAACAAGAAGAAACAGGGAGAATAACATCTCACCTGTGTGAGACACCGGAAAAAAAGGTGCATTTTTTATGCACTGCGTCCCTCTGGATGCAAACGATTACAGGGAACATAAAATTGAGATGTGGCTGCTATCATTTCCAGTGAGCAGCAGGAATAGGCATCGAGTCATGTCTAGTGGGTACAACCAATAAAGGAGGAGACGGAAAGCTCAAGAGCCACAGTCAACGAGGCAGGAGAGGGGCATGGAGTGGGAGGAGGATGAAGGGAAGAAAGCAAGGAGAGATGGAGCAAGAAATAACCCCCGTGAAGATGTCGTTCTCTTTTTTGCCAGTTTTTGGATTTTAGCATGAGAGACCTGACCTGGGACTTTGGAGATGCCAGTGACAGAAGCCTTGACCCCAGCCTCTCTGGTTCCACAAGAGTGTGTGCCTAATTGGCTTCATTAGACTGGGTGGTGGCTATCAGATGTGATATTTCTGGCCTCCGTCCTCCCACACAGTAGCCCCACTAGTCACGATGCCTGCTACTTGAATCACAAAGGCTCGCTGCCGCCGGAGAATGGAAAACAATGACGGTCACGACTCAGATATAGAGACATAAGATTCCCTGGCTGCCGGACGCGCGAACACACAAAGACGCGGAGATATTAAAAATGCATGTCAGCACGTACACACACACAGAAGCGCGGATACGTATACACAATAGGACAATGAAATCCTCCGCAAAATCCATCTCTCCTTGATTGCTCAACAACACACCTTGATTCCCTCCACCCCTCCCAGCATCCCCCCACCCACTGTGTGTATAAGCATCACAAAGGGGATTATACAGGTGCAAAAATACTCCGTGATCAGCTTATTAATGCAATTTTCAAGGCCAGGATTTACATGACTAGGGACTGAATAGGCCTTTAGATCAGAATTGTCTTTCATTCCATACACAAATAGATTTACACATTCAGCGACGAATTAATTTCTGTAGCTTTCATTTAGGTAACAAAAAGGCATGTATTACCATTCTGCAGAGCAAAGACTCCCTCTCTTTAGCTGCATGCATATAAAAGCCTTCATTTAAATGGCAGAGAGAAGGACAGAGGGGGTTCTGTGCTATAAAAAAGGGGAGGCTCCTTTATTGACCAACAGACTGGCTCAGTCATTTTTCAATTCCTTCCACTCCCAAATCCTCAATACAATTACTCTGCAATGATTTCCAGTAGTGTCCATCTGGCTGATTAACTAGAATCTAGATAAAGTGGGCACAGGGCGCAGGACTGGAAAAAGAAATATATTGACCAATAACATCACTGAGCTCCGACTCATGTACAGGCACACAGATATGCACAGGTATACATAAGCATGCACACACACACTTTGCTGTACATGAGCACATCACTCTCCACTAACTGGCTTTTTTATATATATATAGAATCAAGTCAGTGGAGTAAGCTAATTCTCTCTAGTGGGAGATGTCTAAGTGAAGCGCCCTCTGTCCTCGTTCCTCTTTATTTCGGTCCGTCTGTCAGACTCCCTCCTCTATTTCTTCATCTGTGAGTCACGCAAGCATGTGCACCCCTCCTCCCCATTACCTCCGACCTACAGAACGACTTGTACACACACACACACAGAGTACAGAATGACTTGCATACAGCACTCTCTCGCTCTCTCTCTCCTCCACCTGTCTGGCCCAGCATGGCAGCCCCCGAGGGAGGCCGTGCAGGGAAAATGAAGCGAGGGTGACCCAGAGGCGACTCCCCGCATATTGTTAGACCCCACTAGTTTGCATCTGTCCGCTTCCAGACACAATGACAAAGCTGTGCCACACTCTGGAGGAGGAGGAAGCAGAGGAGGAGGAGGAAGAGGGAAGCGTAAGGAGGACAGGAGGAAGCTGTCGGCAGGAGTGATGCCTCGGAGGAGGGAGGGAATGAGGGAGAAAAGCAGAGCAGATATGTAACAACATAGTCCACAGGGACGCGAGCAGTGGCAACACACCACCTCCTCCCAAGGCAATCTGTGTTACTCTTCAAGGCAAAATTTGTCAATCCGCAGCCTGCCGAGCCTCCCTCCAGCTGGGCCAGGCATTGATTTTGAAACCAGCACACACCGCTGTAGCTGCAGTCAATTGGATATATCCAAGGCCTATAGATGTATGGAGGATGAAAGGAGGTCATGGGGGAGAGCCAAACTTAAAGACTGGCCCTCAATCATTGTTGTGTGTTAGAGGGTTTGTCAGCTGGGCAGGTTTGGTGTTCATGCTTTAAGACAGGAACAAAGAGGTGGCTGCATGGGGGAAGGGCAACGGGGGGATGGTAAGGGTGATGACTGCCTGCCTGCCTGGTTGGCTTTCATTCTAACATCAATGTGCATCAATGAGCAAATAGTCCCTGTGTGCAGGGAGGGACACATAATCCTTCTCTTTCTGTCAAATACCAAGATCAATAGGTGGAGAGCTGATGTCACTGCTTACATATGCCCAGAAAATAAAGAGTAAATATTACTTTCGTCTCCCTTCATTGCCTGTCTTGTAAATATACATTCATTTTACTACTAGGATCAGACATTTTCTCATTCTCCAAGCAGGCTGAGAAATCCTCTTAAATATACCCTGTCAATTCTGTGGTGTGTGTCTGTGTCTGTGTGTGTGCGCATGCATGTGTGTGTATGCGCATGACTGCATATGTAAGCTGTACACACAACCTCTCTTTGGCAGACAGAAGAGAGTAGAAAATACAACCGTTTTGATGGGCTGTCAGGAGGTAGTGGCTTAATACAGCTTAGATGTCATGACTAAAGTCTACTGAGATGCCAGGGGAGGAATTAAGACAGTCTGTGTTATATAGCCTTGCTATAGAAGCCAGCCATCGTGGTCAAACTGAAGCAGCTACACAGCCCTGTTAGCCAGACTTGCAAACCACAGCACATTGAAATTATAGGGCCCTGGAAGAGCTGTTAAGCAGAAATGAGAGAGGGAGAGGGAAGGAGAAGAAGGAAGGAGGGAGGCACAGGAAAAAAAAATCCTATTTCAATAATTGCCAGGGCTCCCTTTCCATAAAACACTCTCTATCTTGTTCAGCCCTCTCCCTGGAAGGTGTCATGTTCTGCCTTGGTTGGCTTAGCTAGCCGTTCGCGCTGGACTCCCCAGAATCCTGATAAAGGAGAAGAACATAAAGCGATCCGTCCAAAAGATACACATCACCTTCTGGCCAAAAACGTCCCATCTTGAAACCAGACCTCACTTGACCAAAAGACCAAAAAGGCTGGACGGAGGGGAGAAAGGAGAGGAGCGAGGGCTAACTCGCTCGCCCACGGCTAGCAACCACCCCACATTTCACCACGGCTATTTTTGGGTGTATGGGCATATCAGTTATCGTATCAGACACTTTTAAGAGCTAAGTGTATTGATTGATTTTTGATAGCCCCAGAGTTGGGGAAAGAGAGGAAATGAGGAAAAGCTTTTGTGATCCTATTTTCTAATCTTACTTGGATCCGTAATCTCTCCGCAATCTATATCATTCCATTCCGCCTCATGAATTATAAAGAGGAATCAATTTCCCTGGATAAAAACACACTAAAGCAGCTTTATGCCTTTATTTTAACCTTTTACCCTGCTATCATTTCTACCCGGACCTTTATTGTTGCTATCTCTACCATGGAACTGTATTCAATGGTACAGGAAATGAACACAAACAGTAGTATGTTCGTTCGAAAGACAACGCGCAAACTTAGTCTTCTCATGAGTCATTCCAATGAATTTAGGAGTAAGTGTAGCGGAGAGAAATGGACAGGAAGAGAGAGCGAGAGAGAGAGAGAGAGAGAGAGAGAGATGTCTTTCTGGGTTGGCGGATGAATTATTATCTGATTCTGGTAAAAATGACAGTCACCCATGGCTACCCAGCAAAGGCGTAGCTACCACATGACGAGCAAGGCTTGCTTCCAGCCCACCACCCTCCAGCGCACACACAAACACACACACAACACACACATCCACTTACACACACCTACACATATTCAGTCATCTGCTGTCAGTGCTACGAGAGGCATGCTGAGTTCACACACACAACAAGGCCAGGATTTCCACCATAAAATTATCAGCAGGGAACGAAGCCACACTGAGCCACCCTCCCCTATCTATCTACCGACGAGCCACATCCTCCAACAAAAACTTCTCGATAAAACGTACCATTCTCTTGACAAATTCATCAGGATGTGAACACCCTTGGCGCGTTACATCAGTATCAAAGTTGCACCATCTTGTCCTGTTTTGACATCAGTCAACGGCGCATCACTGATGCAGTTACGTACATCTCAAGGTTACCCAACGCCACAAAGGAAGTCGCCCTGAGTCAGTCAGCCAGTCAGTCAGCTGCAGAGAGTGTTTCATACGTCACTGCTGTTGTCTGTGTGCATTCAGCCTTATCGCCTCTCGCTCTGTGGCTACCGAGGAAAACTCATGCCTTTTTCACTTTACTCTCACTATTGATCATATTGGTGAGTCACACCACACTGAGTCAGACGTATGCTGTTCTCCAGGCTCACAGAGCCGCTGCGCTGCAAGTATAGGGTGTAGAACGCGTTCTGGGTACGCCTGTACGCTATGCTTCCAGGAACGCTATGCTAATATTGACTGAGAAGGCTGTCATCTGACAGTCCAATTCTGTATTTACGAGTGAGTAAGACTACACTTGATCTGCATGCAGCCACAGAGCACTTCCTGGAAACTTGTGTGTGTGTGTGTGTGTGTGTGTGTGTGTGTGTGTGTGTGTGTGTGTGTTTGTGTGTGTTGGTGCAGCAAACACAGAAAGAGTGAGACAGATTAGAGATAAAGGTATCAACAGAAAGGCAGAGCTGAGTCTTAATGTGCTGGTCTTCTCAGCATCTCACAAACAAGCCTTTCTCGGGTGGCGTTTGCCTGGGCTTTCTTCACTTGCATGCACACACACACACATATACACACACACACATTCACAGATGTTACTAGGATACGGGGGGTGTTGCTGCTTATTATATACTGACAGCTCACATTGGATGTCCAGCTTGGCTTGTTTAAGAGGCTGAGATTAGACAAGCAAAGAGGCTTGTGTTGCCTGCTCATCTCTCTCTCTCTCCCTGTCTCTCATCTGGGCGTTGCACTATATAAACTCCATTTGTCCATGGGTAAAACCTCCCGTGCAAACAGACACTAGGCCCAAACCTCTTGTTCTACACTGCAGCCATGTTGCACACTAACATCTTTATATGTCACGTACATGTCAGCAGACGGAGACGGCCTCTTACCTGAGTTTCTGTTAGACTCTCCAAGGCTTGCATCACTGACTGCTCGGGTCTTGATGCTTGAGACTGCATTGCACAAAGGGAATGGGGGGTGTAAAAAATCAATATGTTTTTGTGGACTAAAAATGAATGAACATTAATTAAGTAGAGAAATTAAACTGGAGTGATATGCTAGTAATATACTAATGATTTCAGGATTAAAAAGTCAGAGCACAAATAAGTGCCCTGTATAACAAAATACAATTATACAGTCCTTACCATTAAGCCAGCTTCAACTGTTGGTACAAGCGTTAACTTGCTCCCATCTGAGATCCCTAGATCCTGGAGTTTGCCTGAACTTAGTCGCCTGCGGGGTTAGAGAGAACAACATAATTAGACCATGCTGACAATATCTTCTCTCTTCAGACACACAAACACCCCTCAGCCAGGGGGGCAGACAGACTTCAAAACTAGTTTGAAAAAGAGCCGTGGGTGAAAAGCTCCTTGAAAGAGAAGTATTGATTGGCCTGTCATATTTCAATTTCGAGTATAGTGGAGCTTGACAACTGCTCGCAGTGGATATTTGGCACCACTGCCACTTGCCTAAGTGGAGGTAAGTATTTTCTTTTGGCATTCTGAGTTGACTTAAGGAACTGGAGGATGGAGGCTCCATGCAACAAGCAAAACCACAATCTTTTAACTAATAAACAGAATTAATAAATAAATACACAGTATACAATGCACTTTGGACATTACAAGTCTATTGTTTGGTGAACTGCACATGCTTATGACAGCAGTCTGCAGTTTTGGAGACAGTTTAACTGTGCAATATACAATTTATTACATTTACAGTGCTTTTATCTTCATTGTTTAGTGCAGAGAAGGAGTATCAGCCCCTCACAGAGCAAATGCATTTCTTTTTTCTTGCAAATCAGTGATGATGTAGTATTACCACTCACAGCCAAGTGTAGTGACTCTTTGCCTCTTATGGAGGAGCATGTTTAGGACAGCCTACTGTACAGGCATGACCCAAATCTCACCCCCATGAGCCTGAACAAAGCCACTCAACGCTCAAATTACTGTAGGTCTACTGTTTGGGGTGAGGGGGGATTAAAAAAGGGGGTTTTCAGGTTTTAAAGGATGATGCGATTTGTTGGGTGATTACACGGGGTGGGTGGGGGTGAAAAACAATGCGGACTGTTTGCATGTAATAAAACCCCTCTTTTTTTTGTTTTTTTGCATACCACCACCAGCGCCATTGTTAGCCCATTTATCCTGAGCCTGATTCGTTTGGGAACCAGCTAATACTATAGTTTCATAGTTTCAGTTAGTTTTAAATAATAAAAGGACAAGGCGTTGTTTAACTACGCCCATTGTCCGTGCAGCGCTCCCGTAATCTGAATAATGTAAGAGCACCTTCCCTTCTAAGTGCTGAGAGGGCTTGTGCAGCCTTTAGAGGAACTGGGAAACCCTACATTTCACGCGTATGCACTCACCGAAACCAACAAGGAGCTATCTGCCTCCAAAGCCGCCCGGTATTACTTAACTAGCATGCAGGAAAACCCGGTTTTACGCAATTTCTAATGCAACCATTCATCCCCCAACTACTGAATACAACCATATTCTCCGTAACTCAACAAATGTGCCATCTCAAAAGTCTTTCAGATAAACACTGTGTCCGTACTGCAGCAGAGTAAATAAAATATAGGCTCTAGTGCGCACCTATCCTTGCCCGTGTGACTTCCCTCATCAATGTTTAACGTGTTTGATTCGCACAATATTAGCGATTCAATCGTGGTTCTGTATTTATAATGAACTAGGGAAGAATCAATGCAAGTGTGCGGATCATCCCGTCAATACTCCTCCAGTGACCGGTGCGTCCCCTATGCGTAATTTCTATACCGAGCATTCTGGTGGTCAATAGCATGTTCCCCTGGATATATTGCCAATAGAAGCAGTCAAGGTCGTCGCTGAAACACCTGAGTGCTCGGTCACTGATAAATGTAAAATAAACAACATTGCATTACATATATGCATGTACTGAGGGACCATAAGCCGGGATGAGGGTAAACCCACTTAAACCACATTTATAATTGCGGAAGAGTTTACACAAAGATCTTAATGATGTAATTTTGTAATAAATAATTTCAAACTAATTTAAGCTGTGATCTTGCAAGAGTAGCGGCGTAAATTGTTTTCCTGAATGATTTTGTTTAGGCTTTCTTGGTGCTTGTGTGCCTTATGGTGATCACCAACTGGAGGTTACAGTGCACTTCCCACTGCATATCAATAATCAGAATGACTGTTTTTACTCACGTTTCTTTGTGTAGAAGGGCGAGTCTCTCTTTTGGTACTTTGAGTCTTTGCGACAGTCTCCTCTTCAGTCCTTCCACAGTCTCTTCCAGGGGTAGGGAGAGCTCGAAACGTGTGCCGGTGGTGGACTGGATGAACAGATTCATGGAGGGCTCAGTCGGGACGGCCTCGCAGGACGAAGCCCCGCGACTGGTGCAGCTCCGGGCGCTGGGATGCTGGTCCATCCGATAACCTGTGGTCAGAGAGGGGGAGACAAGACGAGCAGAGCGGTGGATGAAGACGACGAGGAGGACGAAGAAGCAGATCCGTTATTTCTGCTACTGTCCCTTGTGTTAGAGAAACAGGGTCTGCTTGCAAATCAAAGGGAGCGCTCTCTCTCCCCCCTCTCTCTCGGTGCTTCCTTTCTCTGTTTCTCCGAGAGTCAGAATAAAACCTACTCCGTCTCCTCCGGTCGCTATCATGAGAATATTCCCGAGTAAAGTCAACGACATAAGGCTTGGTTTTGTTGTGTTTATTCTTTTTTTTTTCTTTGTTGTCTTTTCCAATGTGCACGCCAAATGTCTCGGATTTCTAAATGCTACATAAATGGGCAAATACCAGTCAGAAACGCAAGAATTTGTCAGGAAAAAATGCCATGCATGCTCATTCACGAACTCGGTTACCTTTGCGACAGAAAATGCGAGGACCAATTTAAAAAAAAAAAAAAGGTAGAAATTCCTCTTGGTGTTTTGGGAGCTTTTGCAAGCTTTAGAGAACAAAACACACGATCTGTAAGCTGCAAAGCCTCATACGGCTAATACTGAGAGGCTCTCCGCTGCGCACTCATACCCACGGCAGCTCCAATGAAAATCGACAATGAACGTTGTCACAAAGTATCCCACTTCCACCATCGATAAAACACGCCCACAGCCTTGAAACAGCCCGGCCAATCACAGGAGAGCTCCTGTAGGACGCCGCTGATCTCAACCAATAGAGAGAAAAGATCCACACCCACGTGGAGGGCAGGCAAGTTTAGGCCATTCATAATAAATTACAGCATAGAACAAAACATGTCCCAATACCATAGTAGTCCGCAGCAGTGCTTCAGGAACTGTGGTCCAAAAAACAACTGTTTTGATCATAGCTTTCGGTGTAACAAAGGTTGATCTCTGCCTATCTACAGTGTAAACAATTATATAAATACGGACTAAGTTATATAAACAACTTATTTATCTCAAACGGGGTCCTTGGGATAAAACTTCATTATGTGGGAGTAGGTGGTCTAATGAAGATCTACTTGGACGTCCTTGATACATTGGTAACCTCGGGCCTTGAGTCTAGACTGAGCAGCAAGCCAATGTCACAGCATTAAGGTGTGTTATTAAAGCTTTTAATCACACAACAAATCCCAAATGAAGTCTTGTGTTTTGGTTCGCAGATGACGCACGTAAAATTCCTCAGGGCCTATTTTGCCTCCATAGTACACTGTCATTACGGTATAAAGATCAGTGGGTTGCGCAATCCGCCCTGATAGATCTAAGATATCTGCCTCGGCTCTAATGGCACTAGTAGTGCTGACGCCATCCTCCTTCCCCTGACCTCCACAACATGCTGAAGCATTAAAGTCATCGCGAATGGTATGCAAATTATACAGACGGGGTATTCTCTTCAGGAAGTGCCAGTAAATAAGCCAAATCAGCTCGAGAGAGACAGATAGAGACAGAGATAGTTGTTGAAGCAGGACAGAGAGAATCCAGTCTATGGAGGCAAATATGACTTAGGATTTGCCTATATTTAAGAAGTATTAAAGGTGACTGATGCTGCAGTGCAAGTATAGACTGTCATGTGTCCATTCCACTCTGAGGTGACTCATAAAATACTGTTTAGGTCGGACGTGTACAAGCATCAGGGAAAATTGCCCTGACGGAGCAACTTAGACAGAGGCGAAGAGACGGGGACAGTGAGACGGACAACTTAAAGTGACACCATAAAAGTCATCCATCCACTGAGTTCACTTGTCTAAATCTGCATGACTCTTCTGAAACAAGTGTCCCTTCTACAAGATACTATATCGCCCCCCAGTGGCCAACGAGGAAACCCTCACAAACACAAAGCAAGCGACTCTTGGGTTCACAGTTTACTCCTGTTTCAATGTTGGAGTAGAAACTTGTGAGTTAATAGCGAGCTGAAAATCACTTGGGAGATCTGATGACAGTCAGCTTATTGTTTGGAGGAGTTCATCTTCTGGCAAGAGAATATAAGGAATTCAGATTTCTGTGCGCCTGCTAATTGTTTTTTTTTATTCTGTAAACATAAATCTGTATGTATAGAGACGAGGCCAGGTCGAATTTATAAAGGTTGTTGTTATACCCAGGCTAAAGGTATACATAACTAATCTGTAAGGAACCATAAATGACCTGCTGCCATGACTAATCACAGCATAACAGAGGGCATTTCTCCTGCTGTCAATTCCAGTAAGTTAATGATGTCCAGAGAATTACGAAGCGGATGGTTATTCAAAGACATTTCAAAACACTTATCGGTCTATGATTAACTGATCCTCTCCAATCAATTTCTTATTTTGCTGCACAACAAGTTATATCAGCTTATAAACAAAGTCACAGACACTGAATAGCACTTGATATGCTGTTTAAATGATTGTTACGTTATTTGGACTTATTGTCAAGGTGCGCTTACCAATTATTGTTGCGAAAACTTTAAAGCTTCGCTTAAAAGTCTCTGGTGTTCCAATCTGCTCCCCCAGCTTTGGCATGTAAGGTGAACCCAGGCTGAGATAAACCACTTTATTAAATCCAAACACTTGAGTATCCACAAGATGAGGTTCAGTAAATTCTGTCAGGCCTGTGCGTCTCCAGTGCGCAACGTTTTACGCACTAAACCGATGGACTCCTATAGCCAATAGGGAGCTCCACTTAAGTCCGGGGATGTGTCTGTATGTCGTCTGCACACCGGTGTCTATCTTTGTAAGAGCGTAGTTTGGGAGGTGAGACACCTCTTAACTGAGTGTTCTCGGATATGGGTGGAGAGTAGTGTTCTTGTTGTGTCAGCATGTGATTTAAGGTGGCATTGCTTCGCTGTAGACGCATTTACGAAATGTACTATCCACGAAGGGAAAGAATGTTCCCACGCCGAGCTGGGAGATAAAGATATCCAGCTGTATCAATGGCGCGGTGATCTGAACTAGAGGAAAGGCTGTTTAAATGTCGTGGACGTTTAAATAGAAATGAACCATCGCAGCTCTGTGGTTACGACCTTAACAAAGAGTCAATGAAACGAACGCTTTAGTGATATCAGGGGTGTTGCCATTCTTTGACGACAGAAAGAAAAAAAAAAGTTGTCACTGGGCAACAGTTCAGGGAAACATGCTGCATGGATACCAGGGCACAGGAATAAATAAAGCTCGACTGGCATGGATTCAGCTCCGCATGTGAGGAAGCTAAGACAATTCTGTTAACAGCACAATGCAGTTTCATGGGCATTTGTCCAAAATAAGTAATAAGACACTATTTATTACAATTTCAGTTTCAATGTCAATCTTCTAGATTGGCAGATTGGTAATGCTCACAAGTTTTACATATTTTTGTAACACTTGATAAGCCATCATTCTTCACTTGTTTGTATTCATGAAGCAATACAGATATACAGATTAGTGGTTATGCCCATGTATCTCATATATGTGATATCCATCTTACTAAGGTTCACAACAAGGCCACTGGAGATATTGTGTAATCTGTCAAAGAAAAAAATGAACTGATTATCCCCAGAAAAAATATTAACACCCTGCCAAGAACTGTCCTTCCTGACCCAGGATCAGGACAGACAAATCTGTCTGATTACAGAGACACACTCCTCCCTACTGTGCAGGGGACGCTGTGCCCCACCAGCATATTATCGCACTGTCTGGGAACTGACTCATCCTTGTGTGTGTGTGTGTGTGTTCGTGTACATGTACCCGTGTGCGGTCAATTAGCCCCTAGCTGGTGGCAGATAATATCTTCAGTG
>OMKZ01003523.1:2196-13366 GCA_900302535.1 Neoniphon sammara | reverse complement strand
TCAAACAAGAGCATTACAGTTCAATTCATTAGAAGGAAGAGAAAGTGCACATGCACACACACAATACAGAGGCAATACAGAGGTATGGCAATAAATTAATGTCAGAACCATGGCTCTTTTAGTTACATGACTTCATTATTTTAGGCAAGAATTACAAACAGGATGGATTATATACCTGAAATTTTATCAGTCAAATTAATAAAAACAATCCTGGCCCCACAGAAAAGTGCTCAACTATCTATGGCTCCAGAGCCAAAAGGGGCCAGTGGCCTTTTTCTGATGGCGTATGAAAGAATTTTGTACCTATTAATGAATTTTGGGCCCAAAGCAAGAGTAAATCACTCGAGACCTGTGCTGAAAAATAAATTAAGAGCCCCTGCCCTAAACCATGAGAGCTGAAAGGAAATTGTAATACCATAAATTTCTCCCTGGATAACTGCAGTCTTACCCTCCTGAGCAGGTAGAGATGTCACTCCTGTCTCCACTGGTGAAGGTTCCTCTGAGGTGTTGGGCATCGACATCAGGGACTGACTGATGCTGCTGTTTGTTTCGTTACAGAAGACGTCTGCTTGGCTGCTGCTGGAGCTCGTGGTGGCCTTCGAGGCACAACCTTCATCTGGCTGTTTTTTCTGAATGTCTAGAGAAAAACCAAAACAGTGAAAAGTGTGTGTACTTGTGTATATACATGTGGAATGTGGAATATCAAACATTTTAGCATATTAACTTCATTCATATCAGGAGAAACCAGTCAATGGTCATATTTTCCTCCGCAAAGCCTGTGTTACTGGCAGCAGGTCTTTGTCCTCTTGTGTGCTCTTATCAGGTTTTATGAAGCCTGGATCCAGTGCATTTTAATTTTCACTTCAACTCCAGCTTGAAATTTTCTGTCATGCCTTACAAACTCTTTCATAAAAATATGTTAACAGAGCTGGGGGGAGAATTACACTCCACTATACCCCTGGGTCTCTTTCTCAGATTTCTTCTCACTGTGTCATGTCTCCAACATTGGCCACTTCAAGGTCCAGCCAGAACAGTTGTAGTAGAGACAGTGTGTGACCCACACAAAGACACAGGAGTGTCACACACATACAACATGGAGTTATTCACCCAAACATGCACAGAATAGTAGTTACAAGAACCTACCTGCAAAACATTTTGAGCAGAGATTCATGGTTTTGCTCGACCTGGGGAGAGCGGGGACAGGGAAAGAAAATTTGTTAATCAAATAGTAATATGTTACTGCAGGGGTACCTAAAATATGGAACAGGACTCAGAAAAGGCCATTTGCCATTTGCTGGTGGGCCTCCACATGGCAAGAGTAAAATGATGTTTCCATGAGCCTAAGAGCCAGCCGGAAACTCAATCTCTCATTTGTGATCCTGATAGAGTAAAAGCTCAAGCCTACACAGAGAATGATTCAGGCTACAGCACTGAATTATTCACTGGTCAAACATGTAGTTTCCAAACTACCATGCTATGAGGTCTCTAACAACATAGCGAACTAGATCAATGGAGGTCTAACCTTAGACTTCTCTAGGCTTTGCAGTATATCAAAAGGTAAAAAAAAAAAAAATTAAAAATACAACTGAAACACTTGTACAAAAACAGGATTCATTGGCTGCTCAGATTTGGTCTGGTCTATTCCTGTGTGTGATAACTTCTGTGGCACACTGCCTGCTTTTGCTACCGACAGGACCGAACTGCCATAAACAGAGCTCATTTGCTGCTGTTGCTATTTGATTACAGGTGACTGTTATTTGATGACAAACACCTGCTGTTTGCCTATCAAGATAGACATGTGGCAATGGAATGGAATATGTGGAATTAACTGAAATTAAAGGGCTCATCTCAGGTACACTGCTCAGTTTTGTGAGACTTGTCTGAAAGCCCTGCATCTGTAACAGCTGCAACACTGACACTGGCCTTTCACAGATATATTGTAGCATTAAAATTAGCCTGAAGCCTTTAAGTTGGCACATTTGTTAATTGTTTATATATAAAATATTGTTATTTAATGTTATATTGTCTGTGATTTGCCAGTGGCCCACTCCCCTCTCTGTTGTGCCTTCTCTAACTATAATCAGACAGGATTGCACCTTTGAGTTAGTCAGAGGTCAGGTAACCTAGAAAGTATTAAGGAGCTGACATGCCGACAGCTACTTCGAATTGTACAAACTGAAAATAAAAATGATTTCTTGCATTGCAGAAGCAACTGCTCCCTTGTGCTGAGGATGATGAATCAATCCCTGAAGTATCTTGTACCGTTTGATAGCAACGGATTTGACAACGTCCAAGTGAGATAGATCAAGCTGGCTCAAATTTAAAAGGCCCCAGCAACTCCTGCAACTACAGTTTATTCCCATGAAAAAAAGCCAGCAGCACCTAGCCTGTAAGCTGGCAAAGCGGGTAGCTGACAGCTCTGCAAAAGGTTTGATGAATGTATTGGCAACACGTATGAATGAGTCTTGATCAGCCTCAAGAATTTCCCCTCAGGCTTTTGTTTTATCCCTATTACCGTTTACCTTTACAGAAAAGCCTGTAGGCTCTTAAGTGGAAATTGTTTTTAATGTTTGACCTGAACATGAATTTTCCCTTCCAATTAGGTACAAAACTCTAAGGTCCAAACATTGTTGTATCTCTGGTGCCTTTTCACTGGGGCCTAGCTGATTTCAGTGGCACAACTCTTTCTGAACAGATGGCTGTGACTTGTGTGTAAGAGGGCTTCTCTCGTCTCCTCTCCAGCCCTTGTCCGTGCCATCTGCCCGTCGAGCGTGACGGTCGCTGCTATCAGTCACATCCTATTTATTTTGGGCGCTCTGTTGCACACCCTTGTCCCCATTTCTAAATGTAGGGTTGGTAGCAGTCAACCTGAGGGCTGTCTGTCGGTCTGTCTGTGTTTCACTTTAAAAGGAAAAGGAGGAAGAGAGAAGGAACGATAGAGAAGATACCTCATCATGACGCACAGGCAGGCAGGAAGCCAACCACAGGTAAACAACAACAATCATTTCCTGTGGCTGAACTCACTAATCATAGGTAATCATAATCTAGTCTAATTAAGGAGATGAAAAAGTGTGAGAAAGGAAGAAATATTTGGGGAAAAATAAACAGAGACAGACAGACAGAAAAGAAGTGAACTACAAAAAAAGGAGACTTCAAGCTTGTCGAGGCTGAATGAAGTTTGAACCAAAAAATCAGTCAACAGTTTGCAGTTGGACCACCGCTGTTGCTAATGAGAACTTCTGATTGGCAAAGACTGGCAGCTGGGCTGTGTCACCTTGGCAATTCACTTTGAGTGACAGGAAAGAGGCAGCACAAGGTTGGAAAGGTGATATAATTTTCGAGGGGATTAAGTTGTAATACGTACTGTTGACTTGAGCAGTCAAACAGCAAAAATAACTGAGTGAAAGGGTCTGTTCAAGTCGTGTGTTATAAAAATACTATCCAAATACACTCTTGAATTGTTGGCTCAATCAGTACCACAGTTTTTTTTTCCTGCCATTAGGTACAGGACTTGGCTTGGGCTTGAGAAGTGGCACCACAAAAAGGAGGCACAGTTACTGCAAGAATGAATGACATCAATGGCTTTCTTTAGCCTAGGTGTTTTTGTGAGTGATTTATTCAACCAGGCCTTATTTATTCAGGCAACAGCTAAAAACATATTCTTATTTAGACCAATATCTTGGGAAAGTAGTTAAGCGGGATGGAGGGTCACATACATTTACACACCTCTTCAATGTTATACTTTTGGCCACTGCAGTTGGTTCAGTGCTTTGCTGAAGGGTCATTCAAGAGTAATTTTTGAGGCAGATGATACTTGTTCACTTTTCCAATTAAGTCACAGATTCAAATTGGCAACCTTCAAATCCACAGCCCACTTTGTGATTAGCTTGTTATTGACTGTAACAGTGTTTACCAAACCACTGAAAAGAAAGAAAAGCCCAACATGCAAAGAGAGACTTCCACCCTAATTAAAATACTGTCAATTGTATTGCTTTCAATGAGGCATTTAGGGGCATTTTCATGCTGATTTCCCAAGATACTTGGAACCTGCCAAGAACAATTTCTAGGAGGAGCATCGATTTGAATAGTTTAATGCCAACTAGTATGTTGGTATTACATAAGGGGCAAGCTAGCATGTGCCTTTGCTAATTATCTGTACAGCTGTATAGTTGTTTTGAATGTAGACAGCACAAGTGGATCAGGTGGATCGTGGTTAGTTAGCTAACTGCAGGCTTAACCCTGGTCAAAAGGTGGGTCACTTATAACATGGATATTCCATAATACTGTTTTCTCAAATCTTAAAGGTGACATATTATACCCCTTTTCCACAAGTTAACAGTTCCCTGGTTCCTTAATGAAATGTCTGTGACATCCTTTGGTCAAAACTTCCTCAAGGATCAAGCACCAGAGCCCCTCTTTCACCCTGTCTAAACAGCTCTGTTCAGAACAGCCGGTTGTGGTGCCTGTTGCTTTAAATGCAAATGAGCGACTGCTGACCACACATCCCTCCTCCGAGGGATGTGCCAACTCGAGTACAGCTTCACGCTACCATATCAACGGTTGACGAGAATTCTGGGAGAAACATGGCTGCCAGAGAGAACATAGCAGTGCAATCCTATATGCTTGACCTAAAGTCAGACCCTGAGCAAGAAGAGGCTCCCTAACAAGTTCGAGAATCAAGGTTACAAAGGGCGTTTCGGAATGGTTAGTTATTAACTTTGTCACTTAGACATTTCTTTTGTATGTTTGTACGTTAGCTAAGGTCATATAGTCTTGCTGGCTGAGTTGCAGACGTGATATTTTTTCCTAGGATGGAGCAGGCATGATATACATTTTCTACGGTCTTTCCCTAATCTTATTCATAACCAACTTATGCCTAACCATAGCCATGACTCTAACTTTAACCAATAACCGAACATGACCACTCAAAATGCCTTCGCCACCCTTGGAAAAAATATTGCGTCATGGACAACCAACTGCTAACTAAGTGACTTGGTGTATATGGTGTTTATGTACAGGCTATCAAAAACTGAGTTAGGGTTAGGTTTCTGGCAACGCAAGTCATTACGATGTAATTGCCATTACACCGGTAAAAGTCAAGCTCAAATATTCTAACAGCCAGTAATGTTTTCTCAAAAGCAAAGTACATTTCAATAGGCCATGCAGGGGGTGTAGGATTGTCTGCCAACACCTCATAACCAATTATTACACCGTTTAAACGTTATGTACATAACATTAATAAGTTTATTAAATTATTGCATTTAGTGTCCTATGTCCTTAGTAGGAACAAAGCATTCACATAAACTACACCTGCAATGTTGTAATTTTTTAAATCTTTCCCGGCACAGGTGTAATTGTGGGATTTGTGCAACAATGCCTACAGAGCCTGAGAATATCTGCTGCAGAAAGATTCCACAGGTAGTATGAACACTTGCTGAATTGTAATTACGCAGTCACTGTCTTTTCTAAATGCAACACGTCACTCACCGATTTCAAATTTACTAGGTTACAAGAAGACTACAGCAGCTTCAGAAGCATCTGTCATGCATGGTGGATCATCCTGGCCTCAAACCTGTGTGTTTGGATGTGTTCTCACCACAGAATGCATTCAACATCTATAGAGCAAACTATGGGCTTTTATGTCTAAGGGGAATAGAGCAGTATACAATAATTACTGTTTCCTCTATCTTACATTGCTTACTGTTCATCTTTCATGTTTGTCACTTATTAACATGTTACATATAAACACTGAAAGCACACAAAACAGTTTATATAGACTTTATTTTTATTGTCAGAAAGACTGCAACAGCAAAATCCAACCAACTTTTGAAATAAACTTATTCAATGTACTCAATGCACTCCTGAATGTTTAACAGGCAAAAATGATAATACAAACACAACTGATGACACAAAATTTGTGTCATCAGTTAGATTTCACAGAAGTCATACCAAAAAATTTACACAATATTAAGTGGCTGTCACCATTTACTGTTGACTAAATATCATGTACACTTTGCTCAGTCATTACAGATACTTTGCCTACAGAAGTTTGTTAGCTGGTGTTGTGGGGCTGCCTAAAGTGTCCTCCTCCAGATCCAAGCGAGGTCTCTTACATGGTGTTGATGTTATGAATGATTGTGAAGCTGCGACGGCGACAGTTGAGGTGGCAACACCAACGTCAGTGCAGGAAACCGTTCTCTGTGTGCCTTTGATACATTAAAACACACATTCCATATCCTATTAATCATGCCAAATGAAAAAATGAGAAGCAATTACAACTTATAAAAACTACAGAAACATAATGGATGTCATCACACAAAGTGACTGCAGGTCAACATACCTGTACTTCTGAAGTGTGGTAGGAGAGTTTTGATTGAAAGTGGTGTGCCAACTGTGTCTCTCCGGAGGGTCCATCTGGCAGGCCACATGATGCACCACAGTCAACTGTCTTGATGTGTTTGCCTAAACACCAAGAGCAGTAATATTTAATGCATTAATGCACATTTTTTTGTTTGTTTTTTAATTTCACAAATAAAAATAAAAACACTCACACTGTCTACCACTAAACCTAATACTTTATACTAACTGACTACACTTACCTGTTGGGAAATTTCTATTTTACATTCCAACTTACACACTTACATCCAGATTCATGAACATTCTCACCTGTCCTATGCCACAATACTGTCTGGTTAGCCTATTATGCTGTCTACTTATCATATTAAAAGGTAATCAGTGCTTCCACCCAGAACACACACATTTCCACACTTACATTTCCCTACATCAACCATCCCCAAAACATTCAGGACCGGATGTAGTTGTAATTAAAAGTGCAATCTTTGCACTATCTTACTTATCTTGGTTGTTTACCTGCTATGCTTATTTGAATATGAAAAAAAGTTTCAGTCATATGTTACTCATAATCCATTTCAAGTTTTCTCTTAGTAACGATTACAGGTACTCACACATCCCTAACCATGACCTAAAGCTTTACACGTGAGCAATAATCTTTGGCGAAGCAAGAAAATCTGTATTGGTGATACTATTAATCGAGCTGCATCAGAGATTTTATGAGTTGCTACTTGCTAATCTTTCCAGTCTAGAAGCCTGCATGTACAGTTCAACAAGCGGCACAGTAGGAGACAGCCTCCGGTGTCCGGTGATACGAAATAAATGAGCGATTGCATTGCTGCAGCTTTACAACATCGAGTTCGCTCTGAGGTCAGGTCTCTGCTCATTCCAGCAGCGGCATACACGCTAACATACAAACCTGCACAGTGCAAAGCCTGCCCGTTTGCTAAATTACAGATGTACACAAAGCACATATTCCCCTAGCACAACATGTCAACACCGCTAGCCCGATTACCTGAGTGCAACACAGCGGTAACTTTGGCTGTAGTTGCATGGGCTACATGCAGGACTGGGGTAAGGGTGAAATAGCATCGGTGATTCACGTCAAGTTATAAACTTCTCGTGATTCTCAGCAGAATCAGCAGCAAGAAATAATCTGGAGACATCTACACCCATTCTCCCATTTTCTCTTCCCATTTCTCACACACTTCACGGAGCCTGCAACAAGCAACGCAACGCCAAACTGTTAGCTTTAGCTAACGCTAAACGGACAAAGAAACACATAGTATAATTATTTTTCAGATACTTACATTTCCCTCGTCTGCAGTTGTTCCACGGACAGTTGATACTGATCCCTCTCAGGAAAAATTTCGTTGCCAGTCTTGTGTTGTACTGACCCAGGTTGGAAAAGCAGTCAGACGAAAAGTGTTTAAAATAAAAAAATAAATTTTATCCACTCAATTCGTTTCCTCTGAGGCTGGGGCTGATGTAAGCGATTTGAGATGGTTTGTACAGCCAACAACAGCTGTCAAGCCTAGCACTAAGCTGCGACATAATGCTAACTGTTATCCTGGTCTTCAAGAAAAAAAAAAAAAAAACATGGATCTTCGCTAAGGTAGTTTTCAAGCCAGGGGTGGAGATACTCAGAAGGGCGGTGTTATGCTAATATTCGCACTTCATACGTCGCAAGTTGGGCCAAATCTGAACAGCTCGTTTGATCCCATGGTTTCTGACCTAGCCAGCCCACAAAAAACTGACTGGGTTGTCGTATTTCACAGTTTGAGGGTTGGTAGGCACCGCGGATACCTCAGTAATATACGTGCCCAAACACCAAAAAAGTAAGTTTTGCATAATATGTCCCCTTCAACTATTCAATGGTATCATGACAGGGTAAGTGTTCATAAAGGGTAAGCAGGATACACTTTGGCTTCAGCCTATACCTTTACTATCAGAAGAAGATTCTGTTTCTTTTTTTAATTATTATTTACTACTAATGATTCTACTGACTAATTTGAATGTTTACTCATGCTAAACTCTCCATTATTGTGCAAATGACAAGAATTAAACTAAACTAAGCCTGTTCCTGAGAAAATAGCATCACCATTTATAGTGTAACCTGAGGACTTGGGTGAACCGCTAGTCCAGCGACCACTTTGCTTTCCCTCAAGATTTATTTATATCAAAGATATAAAAATAAATTTGTAGAGTTTCCAGGCCATTTCCCCACTCAGGCTATTAAGGGCTTCTAACAAATAGCTGGCAGGTTACATCATCTCAGTACAGGTATCAACAATGAATGAAATTTACTGTTATGCATTAAGTGCACTGATATTACTTCATGGGATTTCCAAGACTGGTGTAACAGCTAACACCCATATCACAATTACCTCAGCCCTAGGGAACATGAACCCGACAGTGAATAGAAAATCTTTGCACAACCTCAATGCAACTAGGGATGGGTATTATATTGCTAGTACCATGACAACTGAAACCCTTTGGAAAAATTTGGTACTAAATTTTGATTCCAACGGGGGCTCTTAATTTGAAAAACTTTGTGGTAAGCATGACGTTAGCATCCCAGAGGCCCATGCAATTCTTGTTGGTGAACAATAACATTGCATGTGTTGATCTAGCAAATTTGCTTGTAGCTAGGTAGCCACAGCATGTCAAAAAACAGTTGGTTTGGTTATATTATGTAATACATCAGGTGCTGAACTGAGGAACTGTAACCGAAAAACTTCCAAAATAAGCAATCCCATAAATGTGACTGCACAATATTTTATCAATCAAAGGCATTTGTATTGTGATGTAGGCTAATCCTAATATAAACCTGTTTACACTATCTTAAATTTTCCTATGAAGCCTTGGCAGCTGCAAGCTATTTTTTTCAGTTATATTTTTTGCTCATATTTACTCACTGTAATATTTTATTTTACCATCATATTGCTTATTTTTATATTTAGCTATGCGTTTACATTCAATTTCCTTTTTCCAGCTGAATCTCATTATTTTGTGCTGCTGCAACAATCTAATCTCCAACCCTCCCCATCAATAAAATTTCATCTTATCCTAAAATGGTGTTCTGGATCTGACCATGGGGCATGTGATTAAGGTTGGGTACCGAACTCAGTACTTTTAAAGGTACAGACCGAACGTAGGTGCTACTGAGCATCTATTCACGTTAGATCAATCGGTGCCAGGTTTCGGTATCTTGCGAGTGGGTTGTATTGTGAATTCAAATATTGATACAATTCCTTATGAGCCTTTTAAAAAATCCCTCCCAGTTTATCCAGGGTTTTCCATTAATAAATCCCACTGAGACCGAGAGTAGCATTGATGCTACGCTAGACATATTTTACAAAATATTAAATAACTTTTAAACCATTTAAGTGAGAGACGCTTTTAATTGTGTCTGAACTGTAAGATTCTCAGCTTTCTGAGGCAACTTGAATGGTGTTGGTACTACAATCAGGGCCGATTCACGGCATGCATGATTCAACACAACACCTCATAGGCCTAAATCTCATCCTTACTCACTGAATGCTGTCAATCCATCCTCTTTGGGGATCACTGGCAATTCTTGCTGATATCAGTGACACGATCAGTGACAACAGCTTGCCAGTCACGTGATACAGGAACAGCAGCATGCCGGAGCTATACTTCTATGTGCCAGTGTGAAAATTTCCATCAGATGCATGCAAGGCTCTGTGGCAACCCAGGAAAGAACTTGCCATTGATGAGCGCATGATCATCACAAAAGCCAAGACTGGCATGCACCAGTACATCAAGGTAAAGCCTACAAAGTTGGGGGTGAAGCTTTTTGTGCTGGCCGACTCCAGCAATGGCTACGCCGCAGACTTCACATTTTACCACAGGCAAGAATAAGTTCACTTCAGGGCAGGGACTCGTTCAATGTGGTCATGTCACTTATGGACAAGTACTACTCTGTGCACGGGGAGACCATCAGGTGGTACAGAACCCTGCTGTACCACTTTCTAGAGATAGTTGCAACAAACAGCTATATAGTATACCATGAGGAGTGCTCAGTAGAAAACAAGAAGCCCATGTCTCACTTAGAGTTCACGGAGGAACTAGCTGCTGGGCTTTGTCAAGGGATTGGCCCACCCCAGACAGAGGAGCAGACTGCATGCCGGTCTGCCTAGGCACCAGTGTGGTGGATGAGGTGGAGCCTGAGGGGGCTTCAGGGGCCACCACAGGACGGGGCAGGTCACCTGGTTCTTGATACATGGATATCAAGTGCATATTGTTGCCTAATTTATTTCTATTACTTCCTGTACTTTTACTACTTACTTGAAATGGTGTGCAATACAAAGTTGGTTGCTTATATTTTTATATGAATAATACATGAATAATGTCTTTTTAATTAAATTTAATTTATTGTTCTTAATTGTGATAGTAAAGCACAAATTTACACTGAAGTACATGGGATACCTTTTTTCTGTGGTATCGAAGCTGGTATCAAGAATCGTGGATTTTTACTGGTACTGGCATCGACTACCAAAATTCTGACATTGTGACATCCTTAGCTCAAGCTGTATTGGAAAACTTTGGAAAACCTCCTTGGGTATTGGGTTGACAAAGTGAGCTGAAATCCACCTTCATGAGACCAGTTAGCCAAGATCACCATTGTTTGGTTTTGTGAAGCTGAGAGATACTGCAACCAGGGGTTAAAGTGGGCCGGAGCCCTCCGGAGCTGAGCTCCGCCACCTCAGAGCTGAGCTCCGCCACCCCGGAGCCGAGCTCCGCCTCCTTAGTCAAATAAATAAAGAATTCAATTCAAACTGGCAGTAGCACCGCG
>OMKZ01003518.1:14927-37106 GCA_900302535.1 Neoniphon sammara | reverse complement strand
TCCTCTCTGTTATTGGAGCCAGACCTCTCTCTCTCTCTCTCTCTTACAGACACACACACACACACACACACACACACACACACACACACACACACACACACACACACAGTGTATCTGTACCAGAGGTTCGCCCTTCTTCTTAGCGAGTGATCCCTCAGTGCTCTGGTTGTCTGAGACTGGCGTTGAGCTGACCCCTTCTGTGCTGGAGCCCTGGGGATCAGGGGCAGTGCTGGAGGGTTGAGAGGGAGCATGCTCCTGGTAAAGCAGATTCCTGAGCTTCTCATCCAAGGTCTTGATTGTGCGGTCAACAAACTCCACCCTGCGGGGCCCATCACTATCTGACTCCCCTGGCCCCCCACCTCCAGGCTGCTGCTGGCTTGAAGACTGGGAGTGCTGAGAGGTCTGATGTGCGGGACTCTGGGGTTGGGAGGTCACTGTTCCAGGCTGCATGGATGTGGCATAGGGCTGCTGCAGGACCACAGGCTGATGTGAAGCAAGTTGAGCAGGTGGGTCTCCAGTAGGACTGGCCTGTTGATTGGGCTGATTAGTTTGAGAGGAGGCCAAGCCACCAGCTGCTCCTTTATGACTAGTGTTCACATCCAGAGACACAGGTGGCACAATAGCGCAACATGGAATGTCTGTTACCATAGAGACAGCAGAGATGCAAGGCTCTTCCACAGGAAGGGAGTTATGATGGCTGACACCAAGAGTGGCAGGAGTATGTTTGGCAATACAGGGCTGAGGTTGTTGGACCTGGGCTTTGCCCACATTTGGATCCTGAGGTTGCACTGAGGTCTGAGCTGCAGGGGGTAAAGAGGAGGATGGGCTTTTGGAAGATGAAGATGCAACTGGGGCAGACACTGTAGCAGTGTTGCTGCTGGACCTGGCTGACGATGAAGCAGACCTTTCAGATTCTGGAGAAGAAAAAAAAAGATCAGAGTTAATTAGGAGGAGAAAAGATTTGGAGTTGAACAGTCAATGCCATGATGCAGGGGTGCCAGGTCCTGTGGGTGCAGAGTGTTACATCATCGCTTGCCTTTCCCCATCAGGCTCTGTCAGTTAGAGTCTAAAACCTGCCCTTCATTTCTGCCTAGAGCTACTGCAGCAGCACTCTTACATAACTGACCCCCACAGCTCAACTACAGACACGCACACACTAATGCACACATAACATCTTTGCCACCATAAGCAAGCCAGTAAGAATCAAGCAATTACTTCTATTTACGCTGTAGAAAATACACTCCAAATGACAGAGAAAAGAAGTCTCCACTTCCAAAGTTTTGGTTTAGTAAGAAGTGAGTCTGGGGGAAAAAATGATTGTCCTCTGCGTTTACGTGAGTGCAGCATACCCTTGGCCGTGGAGGTGTGAGAGGCGGTCTTCTCCCTGTCTAGCGTGGGCGTCTCAGCCACGGGGCAGATGATGAACCAGCGCTTGCCAGTATGGAGGACTGTCAAGGACAGGGAGACAAACACACTCATAAATCCACAACTATTTTTAATATCAATTTGGGAAAAAAAGGGTAAAGGGACTAACCACATTGAAACTGAAAAGAGAGAGAATAGGAGAATACAGATTGTAAGGCAAAAAGGGACAGGAGTGCCTCATGAGATCATTAAAATCTCATCTAAATGCCTGACCACAACAGGCCTCTAAAGAATGTAAATCTGCAGTAGACCAGCTTGGCCTGAGGTTTAACAAAACGATGGAGTGTTTTTTGTTTTTTCAGATAAGTTTCAACTGGACAGGAGAGCTAATACCTTACCATTTTGCTGGTACACCAGCTGTGGAGTGTTGGGTGTGGTGGCCTTCAAACCCTAAAGGAAAGAGGGGGTGTTGTTAGTACAAAGTTGATGCATGTGTATCAAATTAATAGGCAACACAAAAAAGGGCTGCCCAAACGGCCACAGAGTCGGACCTTTGAAAGCAATTCGGTCAGAACAAAGTGTCACATCAGCAAGAATGGTATATTTGGCAGCACTTGTTGGCAGCATTGCATGCAAAGTCATTTTGAGAGTGCCATCAAGATGATATATACAAAATAGAGCCACTCCTGGCCAGATGCCCTCATCTTAACTATTCTCTGTCAACAGTTCCTATCTCACCTCTGTCCCTAGTGTGCCAGCAGCTCCTTCACCCTTTTGGGGACTGCCTCCCTGGGTGGAGCACCTCTCTCCTTCAGTGTCCTCACTCAGCATGTCCTCAGCCTTGTCCACAATGTCCTTGAGCTGCTCAATGAACACTTCTTTCTCCAGAGGCAGAATGAAATCATTTTCCACCTGAGAGAGATAGATGAAGACAAAAGAAAGACAGATAAGAAGAAACATTATAACAGACTTGTGAAGCTTAACTGTAGCAAAGTTGTGTTTAATCTTTAAAACATAATCCTGGAAAAGGGCAGGGTACATTACATTTTTATGCATAATAGTAACATTTTCTGAGTCAAAAACATAAAAATTACCATTAATGTGAGCACTAAGTTGATTTTCATTGATTTCTCCAACCAACACACAAGTTTTTAATACTCTGCTTCACTTATCTGTCGAAGCTTACATTGAAAAGCCTTGCATTCGCCTAGGGCCACCTACTTCATACATGAAGAGCTGGTGGAGAAATTATGCCATGAAATATTCATCCATCTATAAATATGAGTCCCAATATGAATTGGTGGGGATTGAAAGGGAGAGAAGGAGCAGGAGAGAGAGAGAGAGAGACAGACAAAGAGATTTTTGCTGCATTGCAGAGGAGAACAGCAACACAGGGAGTTTCAGAGTTGTGAGGCATGAGAGCATCTTAGGCAGCGCACGGCTCAGAGTACACTTCTGAATGATTTCTGAATGACTGAAGTGGTAATAATTCAGTCTTCTTTCCACCCATACCATATAAATAGCAATCTCTTCTGGTGCATCTCCATCCAGGTCAAACTTGAAAGTGACCATCTTATGGTTGTGGGTTTCCAGCTGACACTCTACCATCTTATCCCCCGTGTTACACACCTGTGCCAAAAAAAGAACAAGATGAGTCCAATTTTGTTACCATATTTGACAGCAGTCTGCAAAAAAATATAGTTTCTTTTTGCAATATATCCTTGCTACTCACATTGAGCATGCTGAGCTTGGGCCTGCTGATTTTGTCCTGCCGAGAGCGGGTGCGTGTGGACCTGCGGTGGTGTTTGCGGACCTTCCCCTCGCCTTTACCTCCATGCGTCCCCTCGTAGCCATCACTCATCTCTTTCCCTGAGGTAGCATCTGAGTTGACACTGCTTTTGAAGAAGAAAACCAATTTCATAGATCAGTGCAAGTATTGCTTTATTCATGAATACTTAATACCCTGGGTAACTCCACATTTATGTGGAACACTGTGGTGCCAAGTGTTTCATTCTGACCTTTAATCAGCGTCTGAGACTGAAAATTGCTAGCAGGTGTGCTCCGTACTTATCAAAAGGCAAAAAGGAACAAAAGTGCTCAGACTTTTTCATAAATTGCCTGTGCATATACAAATAAAGATGGGGCGACTAAGGGATATAGAGTAAATGAAGTTTAAGATAAGGCTCCAGACTCTCAATCTAACTGCAAATTGTGAATTTACAAACTAATGAAACAATCCTATTAATTCGAGAATTTAGACAGCATCTGAAAGGACTTCCATAATAACAGGTGGAGAAACAGTCTGTTTTTGAGGCCAATCTTATCCTAACAGATGTAGGCCACCAATGCACAGACATATACTCATAGAACTGTAAGATGCTATCAATAAGTGCATATACTGTACACACCTGCTAGTCAAAGATGCATAATCATAGTACTGAAACCTTTATATGTCCAAATCACAAGTCCAATACACAAAAATTACTACGCTGGTGCTAATAATACATAATCAACAGTTATAAGTAACACTACTTACTGATGCATTTCATTGTACTAAAGTCAAACAGGAGCTCCCAAAGACAAGAAGACAGAGGACAGAGCAAGACATGCAGTAAGCAGTAAACTACACATGTAGGTCGGTGGCAGTGTTACAAAGCAAAATTATACTTGTTTCAGGGAGGCACCTCTGGTGGCTGACTAAGGTTGTAATTGTTTGGTGTGGCACCTGCATCATTAAAACTATGTGATGGAATTCTGATGTGAAAAAGATGCAAAAAATTGTCTAAGATGAGAATTCTCATCTTCAACATTCATTTAATAGAGTCAGCCCTTATCAGTCAGAATGTTGCTCAAATGATGAACGACACCTGAGTTTTGTCTCAGGTGAGATGAGGATGGATGGCTGAGATTACCCTCTTTCAATATGTATCTCTTATCTTCTAGAACCAGAGTCACAGAACAATAACACAAAACTAGCAAAGACTTGGCTAAGGGGAGACGAGCTAGTACCTGTCATAGCTCTGTCCTCCTGTCTGTTTCTCTGCAGCTTGATCCTAAAGACAGAACAAAATCCAAAAACAAACAACCAGAGAGAATGGATTACAGAGAGTATGACAAGTATAAGGCAATTCATTTTGGGAGATTTCCTGACAGAAATGTGAGAGGAGAGGGAGGGCAGGTGGCATGATGTGTAAGTGTACATGTGGCTTTGCAAAAATAATAAGAGAGGAAGAGGGAAAGAGGACTGGGGACTGAAAAGGTGTGAAAATTTGACATGTGTGCATACCTCCAGGTTGGTCTCTGTTGGACCCTGACCCGTGGCCCCTGGGACAGAACTGGGCTGTTTCTGCTGAGTCAGGTTGGAACTGGCAGATCCAGGCAATGCTCTCTGGGTGTCAGAGGGCTGCAGCACTGGAACCTGGCTCTGAATCTGATTCTGGACCTGGGCCTGAGGGGCCACCTGGCCTGTGTTTTGGTTGTGGTCCAGCTGTGCTGCAGCAGTGGCTGTGCCAGTGTCTGGCACACTATGTACAGGTGGGGAGAAGACTGCAGGCTGGGTGAGCTGAGTCGGCTGGGCTGGCTGGGCAGAGAGGACCGGTTCTGGTTGGCTGAGCTGGGTCGGCTGTTGAACCTGCTGCAGAGGTCAGACAACATAACAGATTGCTATTTTTTAATGTTACCTTGGCAACTTCATATATTTCATCAGATATATGACTGTTATGCTTTTTGTTGACAGTAATTTAAAACATACTGTAGTATTCTGCAGCACATATAACAGCTTGCATCAGTATTTTCCACGTTAACAAAGGGTGTCATATTGTGCATCTATACAATTTCAGTGTGCCAATATTACTACAAAGGAATCAACCAAAGAACAGCTGCATACTCAGTAACTCTAAACTAGACATTCCAAACATACTCTCCAGGGGCAAGATGCAGGCCCGTGACCAATAAAATCCAGCCCGCAATAATGTATTTACACTGTCAATGTGCGCCTCTATATTTCTAATTACTGGCAAAACAGCACCCCCTTGCACTGAAAAATACTTCAGGCGTTAACAGTTGACTACAGGTGATGCTCATCAGTTATGACATTGGCATAGTTGGAGTTGAAGGTTTGAATGTAAATCAATGCCAAATTCACATTATTTCACATTATTCACATTAACAAAGCTGGGCAAAACTTTTGGGATATGTATGTAATAAAGCACAACCCATAACAGCTCTATTATGTCATTTGGTGAGGTAGCCTTTTAAGATGCAAAAACAAACACAATCTAACAAAGGTTATCAAACAAAGGTTCACCCAAAATATATTAAGCGCACCCTCACCACACACGGTAGTTCCAATTCACACCTTCTTGGTAAACATGTACATTAGATTGTAGCCATCATAATTACCTGTCTCAGAGGCTGAGTGCTGGAGGTTGTGGGAGGGTGTGTGTTCTGGGGCGGGGTAGGGTGTGTGTTTAGGGCTGCCCCATATGTAGGCTGTGAGTGAGAGACTTCAGGTCTAACACTTGGCTGCAGAGCAGCTGGGCACTGGTGCTGAGGGGATGTGGACCCTGCCATGCCTAACGTAGGTGAGGGCATGAGGGACACTGGGACGGGTGGAGCTAACACACTTTCTATGTGCAGAGGGGAGAGAGGGGAGACAGAGGGGGTTGCAGGAAGAGTCTGGCCAGGAGAGAGGAAGACAGGAGCTAGAGAGGAGGAGGCTGAAGTGGGTAAGGGCTGGGGAGCAGAGCAGGAGTGAGGATAGGAGGATTCACAGTCAGGCATAGCTGTCATCACTTGAATTGTGGGATACTGTGAAGGGAACTGAGGAAAAGGAAATAATAGGGAGAAAGAGAGGAAAATAATAATAAAAATAAGAGAACAGGGTGTGAACACAGGAAGGTGGTGCATCAAGATAGCCTGCTTCAAGTGTATAATCTGATCAGTCTGTAAAACCAAATCCAAATAGACCATAAACTTCTGCTGAGACATCCAATAAAAATACTAGATATAAGAAAAAAGGGAAAGTGATTTGCAAAAGCAATGAGGGTAGGGCTTTGATGATACCTGGGATGGGTGTGTTGGTGGTAGAGACGTGGAAATCTGCAGTGGCTGGAGCTGCTGGTGGGCAGGGGCCTGGGCCAGTGGCTGCTGAGGAGGTAGTGCCTGGGCTGGCACACTGGAGGCTGATTGGGCGAAATTCTGCCCAAGACTCTGCACATCTTGTCCAAACTGTGAAATGCTCTGGCCAGCAGAAAGATTCTACAGAGGGAGAACACAAGGATGAGAAGGAAAGAAGACAGAGGGAGGAAGTCAGACGATGGCACAGATTCCAGTTCATCTCTCAGTTTGGAAATCTGCTTTTCCTGCTATTGACCCAGATCAGAATGGCTCACACTTTCCGCCCTGTCCCTAAGCTTGGAGCCGGTCAGCATCTGCTGCACATAGCTCTCAACCGCAGAGCAGAAACAGAACAGGCCTAAGGGGCTGGCGGATGCAGCGGATAAAACCACTGTTATTGTTTTCATTACTGTTTCCATTATCTCTCTGTTGGCCGGTGACCGAGGAAACTCCTGTTTATTGGGCTCATTTTGTCATTCACCTACTGTCCCCCAACACAGCTGCTTCTAATTCAGAGGCACCGAAAACAAGCAGCTCAATATGACTCGTACCAAAACCAAAAGCAGCACTGCCAGACAAACAGAGTTAATTTGTTTAAGTACATTTTTTTCTGTCCCTCCACCATACTGAGCCCTATAGTGACAAAGTGTGTTGAGAGTGATAGAGCTCTACCTGATTCAGGAAAGCTGCGATGCAGAGATAGTGTTGGAACTGATGAGAAATGAAAACAGGCCAGGGTCAGAGGAGGGAAAACTCAAAACTGGGGCACAAAGCAACTAGCTAGCCATACTATATGTTTATCATCCACACTGTGCACTCACCTGTTGGGCTGTGGGTGCAGCCTGGCTATGCGTGGCAGAGGCTGGAAGGCTCTGTGGAGTCACTACATGGTTAGCTCCTGGGTAGGTCTGCGAAGCAGCAGTTGGCTGGGCAGGCAGGTACTCGCTCTGAGCTGGAACCGTCTGCTGCTGCAGCATATTGAGGGCTGAGGGTGCATAGCTCTGGGAGGCAGCATCAGATGGGCCTGCAGCAGGGTAATTCTGCTGAGTGGGTGGAACTTGTTTCACAGCTGAGGTTGCTGTGGGGTAGGGCTGAGGAGCTGGGGTCTGAATCTGTTGAACTGTGGGCTGGGATACATGCTGGTTCATTTGTGGAACTGGAGCCTGCATGGCTTGCTGACTGTGTTGATGTATTAGTATTGGGGTGTGCCGTTGTTGTTGAATAGAAGACTGAAGATTCTGAGACTGGAGGTTAGGATGTTGTGCTGCTTGTTGCTGTTGTTGCTGTATGGCTTGCACAGTTTGCTGGCTCTGCTGGAGTTGAGGTTGAATATGAGCCTGCCCAGCTTTTTGTGTTTGTTGTATATTGGATTGAGCCATCTGCTGTAAGGGTTGTTGGTGCTGTTGTTGAATGGGTATCTGTTGGTTGTAATGTGCTGGTGTGGAGGAGCTCTGACCAAGCTGTTGACGTGACAGTTTAACTGGGACTTGGACTTGCTGGGGTGCACTGGGGGCCTCGGTAGGGAGACACTGAGCAGTGGCTATCATAGTTGGGCCTGCAGATGCAACAGGGTAGTTCATTGTTGGCTGCTGTGATGGCATGGTGGCTGCTGCTCCTGCAGTCTGTTGCTGAGTTGGAGTAGGGTATCCTGATATAGGCTGTGCTGCTTGTTGAGGTGGAGCCACATAGGTCTGACAGGTTTGCTGGACTTGCACGGGAACAGATGAAGAGCTTGCTGTTATTGTTGTCTGAAGTTGTTGAGTTGGTGCATGGTAGCTCTGTGCAACTTGTGGTACAGCCGATGCTGAAAGGCCCAGTGCAGCTTGTGTCTGTTGCAGACTTGGTGCTGCATAGCTGGGTTGAGTGCCTGCATGCTGGATGGTGGCTGGAGCCGGGGCTGGACCACTGGATTGACCAGCATGTGGAGCAGCAGGGTAGCTGTGTCCAGGCTGGAGGTACTGCAGTGGGGTGTGCAGGGCAGAGCTGGAGGAAGGAACACCCTGGAGAGTACAGTGATTCTGGTGCCCTGTAGAACTGGCCTAAGTAGAAAGGAGAGAGAGATTCATGTTAGACCATATTCTGTGCTGTAAATTCTGTTGGTCTGAGATAAAATCCCACAAAAGCTAAGCATGGTGCTTAGAGTAAATATTACAGGATGTAAATATAATGAGAGGATGAAGGGATAAAAATAAGTTCATGAAGCATCTGTTTCAACAATGAGCAAGAGGTGACAGGTGTGCACTACAGTAAGGACACAAGGAAGTACTGGAGGGAGAGGAAGGGATGAGGGAGACCTAACAGCCACTACTACTCCTTCCACCAGAAGCCATCGGCCCATCAGAGGAATGTCAGGGGAAGTTTACAAGCCGAGCTAGGGAACAAGGGCAGCTGTTGCATTGAGCCAGTGAAGCAGAAAGCGAAAATGTTAAGATCTGAGCCAGCTCTACAAGGGATTGGATAAGGTTAGTCAGCAGGGAATGTGGTCGGCTAGAGCGGGTGCCTGTGTCCCCCAGCAGGACCAGGCTTAGACCGCTGACTTTTAAAGACAGTTAGTCCTGGAAGCCAATGCAGGCAGCAAGATGCAGAAAGAAGATCAGACCCAGTCCATGCAGAATAGTGTTGCACCTCCTACGGACTGGGAGAACTCAGTTACATAGACGCTGGCCCCAGACGGAAGAGTATAGGTACTTGTCCGCTAGTGTGACCTACCCCTCCCAAAGCCCTGGCGACTTGCTGCTCTCCGGCACAGTAACTGGCCCTGCGGTCCTGGAGGGGCTTATGCTCCTCAACCAGACTGCCACTCAGGGGGTGAACCTTTAGGCTGCTGTCTCCATAGCTGCGTGCAGGCCTGTGGGCAGATGGTGACTGCAGCATAGAGGGTTGGTTGGGTGTGGTGTTGGAAGGGGCTGTTTTACGGCTGATGATGTTAAACAAGGACTTCTGCAGCAGTGAGAAGTCTGAGCAGTCACTTGAACCTTTCAGCTTTCCAGACCCAGCGGTGGTCATCGATCCACCAGAGGAATGGTGGTGTCTAATGGCACATGCACAGTGGTGTGTTGGCATGACAACAGAGGGGTGGCAATGGCTCCCTTCTCGTGACCTCAGAAGTAACAAAGAGAGGCAAGCCTGGCACATGTGGCCTCTATGCATGGCATGATAGTGATGTTGAGAGTTTAGACTCAGAAGACTGCTGAGGTCAGAGTGTCTCCGTCCACCTGGCACAGGCAGTGCTGGGTTCCCATTGGTGGCCTCTGATGATGATTCCATGCAAGTGTCGCTATGGCGACGGGATTCTGAAGGTGAGGGCACAGGGGAGACTCGCAGTGCAGGTGCAGTACTCTGAGAAGGGAACCCATCCTCAGCCTCAGACTTGTGACTGTCTGATACTGTGGGGGTGGGACTGCTTGATCTTTTGCTCTGGGATTGCATAAGGGCATGGATTTCTGCAATTTGGTTGACCCTGCGAGTGTCAATGACAGGGGCACTTCCTCTCCGTGCTGCAGCTCCCATCTGAGCCCTGAGCTCTGCACCCAGGGCTGCCTGCCAGACTCCACCCTTTTCACACGAGTGAGGTCGCTCTGTGGCCAAAAAGGGACTACTGCTCTGGCACTGATTGAAGAGCAACCCAAAAGCAAAACACATGTTACTGAAAGGCACACAACATACAAACACCAACACAAACAGTTTTTATACAGGATGAGATGAAGATGAACAGGATGATTCTGAACAAAGAGAGTGTTTGCATGCTCACAAGAACATATGTTGATACACACATGAACATAAGTGAAATGCACATACATGCAAAGTGTATGTCTGTTAAAGACATGTTTGTTCATGGCAGTGATTGATTGACTGATTGTGTGTGTGCCTATTCTTTTACATCTCTGTGGACACAGCACTTCTGTCCATGTGCTTAAATTACCTTCATGTGCGTAGTGATATGCCTAGTAATTCCTTTAAAAGTGTGTGTGCATATGTTAATACATCTGAATGTACATGGGCCACTTGGGTGTGTGTGCTCCTGGTTCAGACCTGCTGCGTTGCCATGGTGATGGGCTCCAGCAGGGACTGGTAGAGGACACTCTGCTGGCTGCTGTGGGAGTCTGAGTACACAGTGGAGCCCATCCCACTGTCAAGTGTGCTGTCTGCTGCAGAGACAAACACACAGAAAGAGAGGGGTTACTTATACAGTCAAAACACACAAACAAGACCAAAGATCAATGACCATGTGTCTCTAAGTGGAGGACAAAGGGAACCTCTTACATGTCACTGAGGTGGCACTGGCTGGTAGCTTACACAGCCTGTTGTGCTGGTCTGCCTCAGGCTCCTCCGGTTCCAGCAGAGGGGGCTGTCCTACATGCGCTGCCCCGGAGGAGATGCCCTGAGATTGGGTGGTCTGCACCCCTTGTCCCCCTTCACACTGGTCCACTACAACTGCAGCAGACACAGTCCTCTCTCTTCTCCATTTGATCAGTGCAACACGGTCTCTGATTGACTTTCCCACAGTCTTTGCATCACTCTCATGAAAGAAACCAGACTCCACCTGAAAAAGAAAAAGGAAGAGCATGACTTCCAGGATATTTTTAGTGTTGAGCATATGAGAGAAGAGAGAGAGCATTAAAGGGAGAGTGTGAGGGGGGAAAGAGAGCAAGAAAAGGAAGGAATTGAAGATCTATTTTAGGGAGATCAGAGGAGCAGAGGACTATTCCCTCTGTCAGCAGCTTGGTTCAACGGGTTCACAACAGAGCCGGCTGGGCTGACATTACCTCTACTAATAATGCATATGAACACGGTGCATACAGCAGATGCTTGTACATGCCAAAGAAGAGCACAAAATGCAAACAACAGTTCTGTCTCAAAACCTGAAGGAAAAAACACAGCATACAGCCATCTTCATTACTGTGACTTATGATAATGGCCAATTTATCAGTATAAGATAATGGTGGTTGCGAAATTATCACCATTATCACTAAACAAACAGGTCTTTGAGAAATGCTTTTAAGAAACTAAAATACATCTAAGTATCTTGTTTGTGCACCAATTTCTAAGGCTTTCTCAAATTGTTGTCACACCATATAGTTCACTCAAATATTAATTCATGTACGCCCCTAAGACAAAGTGTGAATGTTCTGTAGTTTTTTTAACAACTACTACCAGATATTGACTATATCAATATGGTCCCTACTGATAGTGCTTTAAATTTGAAAAATAAATAAACTTTCATTGAAAAATATTTCCCAGTCATTTGCAACAATATCAAAAGGTTCAGGGGCCAAATTGTTCTCCTGAGAGCTGAAAGAACTGCTCCAGTGCCAAACTGCAGATAACCTCTAAGTTTCTGCAGGGGCAGTACAATTCATGCTGGAGAGATTTTCACAAATGAAGTCATTTTCATCAAAGGCAAGACCAGGCAGACCTAGGCGATCACACCATCTGAAGACCTGTGTATCGGTATCAACCTAACATCTTTACAAGACAGAACAGCATCAAAATTCACTGAAGAAAGTCTTGTTTACACATGAAGCAAAGTTTGAACTTTATTGTTGCAACTGAAGAGCTTATGTTGGGAAGCAGCCAATTGATAAGTTAATGATGCGGCACATAAACCTAAAGTCAAATATGATGATGGAAATATTCAGGTGTGGGGATGTTTCACTTGATCTGAGTTTGGTGACTTGCACAGGATCAAATACACATTGACCTAAGAGAAATACCACTCTATTCTGCAGAGACATGTCACCCACTCTGGCTTAAAGCTGTGTGGAAAAGGATTCGTTTTACAGCAGAACAAATGAGCCTAACATGCATCTTAGCTATGCCAGGCCTATCTTAAGTCAAAGGAAGAGCAAGGAGTGCTGACTTGCATGGTTTTCACTTCACAGTCACCAGACCTCAACTTCACTGAACATCTTGGGAACATTTAAAAAGGGAAAAGGCAAAACATACTGTAACATCAGAAGAAACTCTGGAGGATGCTCTAAAAAAAGCGCTGGAATCAAGTGGATTTGCAAATTCTACAAGAATCCATAAGATATTTACCAGTGAGAAAGATTTAGGCGAATGGAGGACATCACAAATACTGAGAAATCTTGACACTACTGCTTATACTAACAAACTTCTTTTGACTTACTAGTTGAAATATGTAATCTTATCTGAGAAATATCATTTGACCAAAAAATTCTACTGTTCTTTTTTTTTTTGATAAAGTTTTTTGGTAGTGGACTCAGACTTCTGATCTCCACTGTAAATGGGGAAAGGGTGGGAGAGAGAGGTGTTAGAGGGATAAGGTGGATAAGAACGAAAAAGAGACACTGGATTAAGACAGAAATAGACAAAACAACAGAAAATCATGGGAAAGGAGGTTAGCTCATTTTCTGTACGATGGGATCAGTCGATTGGTTAAGTGTAAGTAAATACTGTTCTCCTTTAACAATGGCAGGGAGAGCATGAACCACTGACAAAAGGGATATAAACACTTTGGCAGACAAAGTGCAGGCACCTAATACATCCTTGGGCAATATCTGATAATACATTAGAGATGCTTCTGTGTCTTGATTCAATGGAAAGGCCTACATTTATTTGTACGCAAGCAACTCTTGCAGATTTCTCAAAGACATTAAGAGTTTGCATGCAGTCATTTTGAACAGTCCTGCCAAACAAACCTGAAAAAGTTCTCCTTCCTGTTTAATTCTATATCAGTGACAACAAAGATTTTTGCTAATATGTAGCAACCCCATTTTTTCCAGAGAGGCAAATGTTTAAGGATATGCAATTAGAGGCCCATCAATGTTATATAATTGACATAAAGTGCGGGTATTATTGCAGCCCCAGCACTCAGAAAAGTCTGCATCTCTTTGGGGCCAGGCCTTTATCACAGGGCGTGAGAATACCTTATCTGATGAGGGTCATTCGAGAAAAATATGCAAACAAGAGGAAAAAATAAAACAGCAATCATGAGATTCCTGGAAGTCAAGAGTAAGTTATCACCAGCAATCTGCACATGGGCGCATTCCCCGATGATGAGATATGGGCACGAATGGCAGCTGGCACACACTATGTCAAGAAGACTCTACACAGAGCTTTGAAAAAAATTTCTAAGTAGCATGGATAAAACTAAGATTTCAATTGTTCAAACCAATATAATGAGAAAGATTCCTGTTTGAAAAACTCTAAGGCAGCCACCAGGGTCATTTCAATGCTGCTTTGATACAACTTTTTTGCAGATATACTTTTCTTTAAACTCGGGTTTATATGGCTACAATCCTGAATATTGATGATATAATATCAATATTGTTTGACATAGTAGAAACAAGTTCCATCCAAGTATCCATCCATTCTTCTAACTATACAAACAATCATTCACTCACCATCTCTTGTGCCACGCCTTCAGGGACCTCCTTCTCCAGGTCAAATGAAAACTCGATGGCTCCGCTCTCCTTGTACTTCCCCTTGAGCTTTTTGGGGTCCTCAACCCACAGCTTGAGGGCTATTGAGGTTTTTTTCCCGTCATCCTCCTCAGCTAGTTCCACCCTCACACCTGTGTCCTCAGCAAAAAAGGCGTGGTTCAAGAGGTCTTTGATTGAGTACCTGAGAAGGAACAGAGGAGATCAGACTCTGGCACTAAAGTGTATTGAACACAATGTGCAACATACACCAATTATAAGTTCACAGTGTTTGCACATAGTCTTAGCATTAGTGTGGTTAACAGTAGAGCGAATAGTTTGGTGTTTTTAGACTCAAAGGGCATCTTGTCCTTCATTTTACTGAGTTAATTACATCATGGAGGGATGTAAAACAAGAAGCCTTTAAGCACCAGTATTTTTGATGTTTCCAACCAGCAGAGCTGTTAAAACAGGCTAAATCCTTTCGTATGAATACAACCCAATGATTACTACCTGTCCTGCCAGGACAAAGGCACACAGAGGACCCAATTGTCTTTCAGCAGAACACACACACAAAACAGTTACAGAAGGCTTTTCATGGGTTATTTCCCCCCTATATACAAACTCATTATGTAAGAACGTGGAGGACACCCTGCAGATATCGCCGAGATTGCTGTGCTGCTGAGAGCCCAACTGTCAGTGCCAACGCGATAAAGCGGGGGTGGGTGAGACAAGTCACAAAAGATGAGAAGGCACTTTGTGGGCCCTGCGGGCTGGACACTGGACAGCGACAGGGAGAGTCACTCACCGCTCTTCTTTCTTTTGGCAGATACACTCCCCAATAATCTCCTTTATTTCAGGATCCATGACCTTGTTGTAGCTGGCCGGCTTCACCCCCTGAGGAAAGGGAAATGAAAACAAAATGCTGAGGACATGCCATGAGAAAATACTGTGTGGTTTAAGAAATAATGACAAGGGAAAAAACAAAGGAAAGAGGGTGGGGAATTATGCCTGGAATATTGCTCAAAATAAGGTGGGCCTTTTTGGTCTATCTTTTCTTAGCACAGCACTATTGTAGCCACTTATTTTGTCCACGGTGGTGCATTTTCAGTGGTGTTAAAATTACTTGTCTGTTCATTAATTCTTAAAAAGAGTTACTTTCTGCATCTAAGGAATATAAATACACTCCCTATGGACTGATACATCCTACCAATTGTGATGGGCTACATGCTGCACTACATATACTGAGGGAGAAATATACAGCTAGCAGGGGTTCTCTATGATGAATCTCCTATTAATAACCTGCAATGGTCTCTCCAGGGCATCCTGATATGCATACAGTAACAACAGAGAGTACAGTATCCAGAGACACAGCTGCTTTGATGCACGCTGGACAACAGTTAATATGGACATAGAGGATTTCTCTTCCTTACCAGCAGGTGAGAGTTACCTCTCTTTTTCCAACCCTGCCAAGTCTCAAGAGTGGAAAATCAATACCTTTCATCAAATCAGGAAGTATATCATGACTTCAGAAACCTCCTGATCTAAAAACAGTATGCTTAGCTAGCTGGGAAACACTTAAATAAATGGAATGGAATACAGCCTTAAGGCTTTATCAAGAGAATGAGGGAGATTTGGACTCCCTCTATGAGTCCATATGGCCCATTAAGATTCCTCACTCCAGTCAAAGAGCTCAAGACTCTGCAATAATTTTCCATCTAGCTGAAGCCATCTAAACAAATATTTTACTCTAACAAGCTGCATTTCCACATAGAAAAATTCCATGTACTACTGTGTGACAGAGCACCATAATAGGAATACTATGGGCAGCTCTGTGATCCCTCAACACTGCCTAACTCCTGCTATACAGCTCCAAGTTCAAACTGTAGGATGCTGTCCTTACAGAATGAGCCATTCAAAGTTAAACCCATAGTAATTACATTTAAAGTCACACAACCTCTAAACTTGCTATGCCTGGTCTGAGGCCAGGCTCACTTAACACAGCTTTCTCTGAATTACTGAAAAAATGTACGCATGCATGCACACAGGAGTCACAAGACATAATCACATTTTCCCCACAAACATGTTGACATTCATGTGGACCCAGTACCTTTACAATAATATTTATGCCTACTACCACTAAGTCAATAGAATTTTCAAAAAAGTTGTTACTGCACAGTTAGTGTTGGCCAACTGACTGTTTTTATCTGTTTGCAAGATAACAAAGAATTTATTTGCACTGTACTGTCATACAGCTGATGAGCTCTGAAGCACATATATTACAGTTTGCTCATCCCTCTGAATGTTTGGACATGGTGTGCATTTTAAAACTTATTTTCCAAAACACGTGTGTTCCTTTTGGAAATATATTATCACCTCAAGTTCATCATTTGATATTAAAAAAAAATACAGAAAATATCCAGAGTGTGTTATTGTGTCAACCAGGGACTTAACTTAAATTACTTATCCGCCTGAAGTTGTAAACTGCTACTGTTCTTTAAGTGTAAGAATTAGTTTTCATTTTGTGTCATTATTCTCTTTGTAAGAGTGGATGCAATTTTTTCTAATACCCCATTTTAGAAGAAAACTTCTCATTTGAAAAGCGGCTGGACTCACACTAGTGACTTTGCGATAGATCTGAGCAGCATTCTGACATTCGGAGTAGGGGTATTCGGAGGTGGCCATCTCGAGCATGCACATTCCAAAGGCGTACACATCCACAGCCTCATCATAGTGCTCCTCATACATCTCTGGAGCCATGAACTCCGGGGTGCCTGCAGAGAGTCAGCCCGACAGGCATGTCATTTTCTTCAAATTGTATGGACCACAAAATTGCCAGACTGCATTTTGAAGTGCGCAGTTGGCACAATCTCCTACCTATGACACTCTTGGCAAAGGAAGCCCTCTTGAGTGTTGCCAGTCCTAGATCCCCTATCTTGACTGACCCTGTAGGACCAGTGATGAAGATGTTATCGCATTTTAGGTCCCTGTGGATGATGGGAGGAGTCCTGGTATGGAGAAAGTGGAGGCCCTTCAGGATCTGTCTGCACCAGCTCCTCAGCACCTTCGGCTTCATCACCTTGAAACGCTTCAGATAGCTGTAAGGAGAAAGACACGCAAACACTATTTGACGAACAGCAGACCATGTACTCCGCTGAAGACTAAAATAAGTTGATCTCTTTGATGAAGTATAACAGGGATATAAGCTTTATGTTTTGTTGTTGTTTGTTGTTGTTGTTAGTTAAAGTCAAACTTGTTTTAACAATTTTTAAATGGCACCAATAGCAAGATGATGGAATGCTGAATGCTTTCAGACTTGTTAGTACAATGTTTTGCCTTTCACCTTCATCGCAGAACACTCACGTTTTCAGTGTTCCTGACGTCATGAGCTCCGTTACCAGAACAATACACTTCTTTCCTTTGAGGGGTGACTCCCAAAAGTCATAGAAGCGGACAATGTTGGGGTGCTGGAGGCCCTTCAGCATCTCTGCTTCCTCCTTGAAGCGTTGACGCTCCACTTTTGACAACTTACGATCCTGGGGAAAGAGGAGGGAGAAGAAAGAGGGAAAGTGAAGAGGATAGAGATAAATATTAAGCACTTGAGAGATACAGTATTGGGATACTTGTCATGGCACGTTTGCTTTTCAAGAACTACCAGATGGTAGAGGCCTTCACCTAGAAGGCTCTTTTCCTTGATTTCATAAGAGTGAGGAAGTGGGAGAGAGTTAGAGCAAGAAAGAGAACAGTATGTGTCTTTCAGCAATACACACATCTCTAATTGGATCATATATAATATCACAGCTGATGACAGCCAGCAGTGCGTGCACCTGGAAGAATCCAGGCCAGTGGCTTCCTCAAGCAATAACAAGAGTCAGACCTAGATATCACGCATGTGTATAATTTTATTACTGGTTCAGAGAGAAGTATTTGAATATTATGTGATAAGCTTGTACGATGTGCTGCTCTTAAGACGGTAGTTAGCGGTAGTCTGTGCTAGTTAGGAGCTAGATGACTTAGTTGGAAATCCACTGATGCAAGAATAGTAATTTTAGGTCCACACCTTTGTTGTATTGAAAGGATTTGACAAAATTAATGGCCCAGTGTCAGCAACACAGTGACTTGAGGCAGCTCATCTGTCATTTTAGGTCAGTGGTTCCCAAATCTGTCCTCAAGGCCCTGGTCCTCTAAGTTTTTCTTCCAGATGTACCTTTGCACACCTGATCATATTAAGTGCTTGATGTTGATTAGTTAAGCACTAGAAACAGATCTAGCTGAACAGTGCAGGCATCAAAGTGCATAGCCTTTAACTGAATCAGGTATGAAAGGGCAGAGCTGTAACAAAAACTAGCAGGACATAGGGTCCTTGAGGAGTGGGTTAGGAACCACTGATTTAGGGCAAACACCCTAAAAAACGTTTCTTACAATTTCCACCCAGTAATAGGTCTGGTAACAATGCCCACAGGACACCTCCCTTTGCGGTATGCTAGGGACAACCGACTGTGAAGAGACCCCAGGAGACACCAAAGACTAGACACTAGAGGGACTACTGGATGGGTTGTATCTGTGGCTCTCTGAATTTCTTTTGGCCCATTCTCCCCTCTGTTAGGGATCCAGCAACTCAGTTGTGTGAACTTGACAGGATGGTGACTACTCTGAACTACAAAGCAAAAGGAAAAATACTGTTAGTTTTGTCAAAGAGGGTTAGGGTTTGCTTGGGTTGAGTCAATCCCTTACAGTTTGTTGTTTTCCAAGTTAGACAGATCATGCTGCCTGATTTTGTAAAGGAAACACCAATGACGGCAAAAACACACACACACACACACGATGCACAGGGCTTAAGCTGGCAGCACTCAGCTTGTATGTTGGAAAAGTTGGCAGCTGACAACCACTAATCAGGTTCCATTTGTATAAGATGGATGAATGGAGACTTATCAGCCGTGTGATTTTCCATTCTGGTCTTGTTTTTGTCCCCATAGTACTGCTGGTTACATTCCCAGACAAGCAGAAAATCGGTTAGTTAGGAGAGCTTATCCGTGAATTAGTGTTGTACATTAAACATTTCACATGAATTCACAATGATTTGTTGTTGTATGGACGCTGTAATGAATTAATGAAATTTATGATAATGTGGTTATTTTCGGTTGGTGAAAACATATCAGGGGCAAGTAGAGCTCTGTCCCATTGCCATTACCTGGAACATGGAAAAAATGTTTAACTCTGCATACAGAAATCTTTGTCTTCATCTTTGCAGTCTAAATCCATTTATGGTTCTTCACACTCTCAATTTTGGGTATGAGATGAGATAAATCTATCTTTGTAAATGATTATTAAACAATTTGTGTGTGGCCATATGTCTGTGTACACAAGCCTGAGAAGGATTATAGATGGGTGATTGTGTTAATACAAAACCCACGGTTTTCCAGTTCCATACGAGTACTTTCTCTACCTGAGAACACCATCCATCAACCGTGTGTGTGTGTGTGTGTGTGTGTGTATACATCGGTCAGCAGAACATGATGTGGGATTATGTCCTTTTGATAGATGCTCCAGAGAGATAGCCTTCCCTGACACTCTATATCCACAAAGCTGCTCCTCCCTCCTAAGGTGGGAATGATTCTATTAGTAGATGACATGGTGTAAACACAACAGGTCACTAAACGCCCACTGTATACCTCCCCAAGCCCTGTGGCACCTTACTACTTTTTATCAAGCAAAAGGAACAATTACTCCGAAAAACTCAGCAGCCTTTCATTATGCAGCAATCTGTGGTCAATTGAAGAATGCATTCACTCTCTCAATTTTTGTTTCACCTCAACACACAACCATGAACACTGCATTTACACCTGGCATTAAAATTCAATCTTTATCTAGACATGCTATCCAGATAATGGACAATGTGATCATGCTCTCTGTATTTACACATGGTATTTATATGCATTTTTGTTGTCTGCATTCCTATCAGATCTCATTTTTCTAGTGCACTATGCCAAGCAGCCAAGTAGGTGGGGAGATGACATTGTCAGCGTACACAGACAAATGGTGGGTTTTAGGGTCATCAAACATGATGCTGTGCAGCTTGGAATTACTTTTCATTTGAGACGGTATGGCTCATCTTTTACAACTCTTTCGTGGGATGCAACAGAAATGACGACCACACATTTTTGCAGCAACAGTGTTTGCAAACTGCAGCTGCTGTGAATGCTGCCAAAGTGACTCTGTCACTAAGTAGCTGAGGGAAAGGGACAATGACTGGTGGGAGCTGATGATGCTAGAAGCTTTCAGTGAGGATGAATCGTAAACTTCAGAATGAGTCATGATATTTTTTACCCCCCAGATGGTAGTTTCTCATATATATGATCACTACATGGATTGCATTTACACCTGGCTGACTCTGGCTGAGATCCGATTGCAAAGCAAGCCCGACAACCTCAAGAGGTGGTCTGGTCTGCAGATCCGTCCGATCTACAGATCACATTTGGAGTCACAGGTTCTGAGGGCAAGCCTGAGCTTTGTCCAGATGGAGATTTTTCTCTCTATTTCTCTCTCAAATAAAGTGAGTATTTCTCTGTGAGAGTGAGAAAACAATGTTTGTCAGGTTGTTTTAGAAGACAACGTATTTTTGTTATTCCTCCAATCTTCTAAAATTCCCATTTATGTATATAGCATTTGAAGTTCTTGCAGAGTTCTGTACAAATACTTCAGGTGTTTTTTCTCTGTTGCGGGGAGGTTTCGCACAAAAGATGCTCATTGTCAAGAGATCTTTGACACTGTTTGCTGGCTCAGTGCTGCATTATCTGTGCGTGCTTCCTCTAGTCCCTGCGTGACTTTGATAGGCTACAGTGATAGGCCTCTTCTAGCTGATTATGTGATGCTGACTACATTGGATAATCTATCTTACATGAGATGGCCTGTTCACCTCTGAACACTTTTTTTTTTCAGCAGGCCATACTGCATAGGCCTGGTATCGCTAGGATTTAGTGATTATATTGCCATTTGCAATTCCTCTTATCGCTCATTCTTTATCAATCCTCATTTAGATTCCCACTGTATAAACTGTTAGGAGTAAAAATACAATATCTTAAGTGGACCTAATTTTATTTATCAAACAAGACAATTACTAAACTAAAATTTCAAGTAACTGGACTCCCATTTATTTTTTCCACTTTGATGGGTTATTCAAGTGCACTCTACTAGTAATTATAATATTTCCAACACCAAGTGAAGGCAGCATCTGCTTGCTACTGTTGTGACTGTTGACCTTGTGCAGCACAAGTATGGAAATACTAGGAAATAATGAGGCAAATATTGGACTTTTGGACTCACAGTGCAATCATTTGGCTTTGGAACACTTAGATTATGCTGCATGAGCTGTTTAGAGTAATTAATGGTCTTTTTTGCCATTTCTGAAACTCAAGAAAGAGTTTCAAAAACAGCAATATTAGGCCTATACAACAGAGCGATATTTAGCTCTCTTCTATGCTCCACTTAGAAGTATAACACAGACAACTGGAATTGTTTAACAAATGCTCACAGACGTTGGCTTACTTAAAAGTAGACTTGAGTAGGAGATGCACTGATGAATAACACGTGCCATTTGGTGGAAACTGTCATCCCAAGTGCTTTAAAGTAGCACGAATGCAATCCCAAACCAAGACCATGTGTGCCACGCTATACCCATTTAGCTACACAGATACACATACAATGCAGATCCTACAGAAAACTGAGTATTCAAATTGATTGATGGCCATGTCTCTGCAACAAGTAGCCTAACCTGACTGTGCATTTCTGTCTAGCTGGACTAGGTTATACAGTAACAAGAGAAGCTAGGGGACAACATGTGACACTAGTTCAAGAGCTTGATTTGAACAAAACTTTGCAAGTACAATATCTTAGGCTGCTGAGTCACAAAACTAATATTTTACTCTGTTACTTAGCCTCCCTTCCCTCTGGCTCACAGAGACCAAGCGGTTATATCTCATTCTGATGTGTCTGTGTTGCTCTATGAGTTCCCAAAACAGTTACATTAATAGAGTTCAGCACACAGATGTAGTGGGTGGCAGCAGAGCACAGCTTTATAGATTACTTCCTGCTAATGTCACAATCTATTTTTCGGTGTCCGTCGCCCAGTGTGGTGATTCTGTGTGTTTAACCTTGCCTGGGTGGCTCGGCACTCTACTGTGGCCAGCTGCGCCTTTTCTCTAGCCAAGTGTACGAAACACACTTGATAAGATTCGAGAAATACACTCACTCACACACACACACACACACACACACACACACACACACACACACACACAATCTGTTTACAGCACTG
>OMKZ01003511.1:39011-63003 GCA_900302535.1 Neoniphon sammara | reverse complement strand
CTCCTTCCGGCAGAACTCCGCCTCGGAGCGAGCGGACAGCATCGAAATCTATATCCCTGAGGCTCAGACTAGACTTTGAGAAGACAGGGTCGGGGGCCAACCAGTCTCCCTCCTCCCACGTTCAAACAACTTTAAAACTAGCCTTTTTCTAGACTACTACTCTCTCTACTCTTCCTTTCACCCATCTATTGTCTAATCTCGATTGCCATCCTCAGTGTCCATCGCCAACACCTTCGGTCTGTAGGATGCGCCAAGCCTCTTCTCCCATTGCCAGAATAAGTACTAGCGGAAATGTATCACTGACATGGGTTGGTTGGGTTTCTTCTTGATTTGCTGGTGATCACGACACCCAACCTTCAGGTTTTCATCCAATATCCTGGAAGGGTATGTCTGTAGTTTTCAGCATTTGCAAAGTGCCATTTAAAAAGTGCAGCTTTGAAAACCTACCAGCAACCAGGTCTTTGAGCTAAAACAAGTAAATGAGAGAAAATATATTTATTTCTGGTTGTTCGAAAACTTGTTCAAAGGTACTAACCCTACTGTATTTTTCAATAATTTAAGGTTAGAAGTTGATTGATATTCTCTTTTGCTCTTTTTGTTTCTCAATTCTTCTTTGGGTAAATATTAATCACAAGCTAAAAAAAAATCACAAAATTGTTAAAGTTCAAAACTTTGAAAAGTGCCAATGCTTGAAATACCTCAACTATGTGCACGTGGCACTGTTCACCCATATAAGGTTATTCAGGCAGCCCTTATAAGCTCTGGACTGGTCAGTGTTGAAAAATGCAGCTTTCTACCCAGTCAGGTTGTAGTCAAATATTTTCATGGTCGGGATTGGTGGAAATATCTTAGGATGACATCAGTCAGCTTATTAACCTGCACATTTCAAACAACTTTCCTATATGCCTCCCCATCCTGTCGCCACTTTTCCAGTATTGACATTTACTTGAAGCAGAAAACATGCAAGTCTTGTGCCAACATTTTTCATCATGTCACTGCAGTAAAAAACACATCTAGAAAAGTTTGTGTAACTCTTTAGATCAAAATGTGTAGACAAATGCACTTATGCACTTATTACAATTTTCTCTATTTCCAAGGGAAATGTACATACCCAAGTTCACAACAGTACTGTTGTATTTTTGAATTGTGAGTGGGAAGAAGATTTCATTGTGTATTTTATCCCATGTGCAGCACTCACCTGCCCTCTCCATTGCTTTTGACAAATCTGAATTTGTTGCATACATACAGTGACTTGATCACACAGGATCCCATACTGCTGCGTTTTCATCTAATACACTTGTCTCAGGCCCTTTGAAGTATCGCCCTCAGCCACAGTTAATGAGGTTTGATAGAAACTCCCAGAACATGAGCCAAATATCTGCACACTGGTTTCCCCAGCCCCAGAAATGATTTGTGATTTCCATATTTCCTGAAAAGTTCTCTGTTGTTGAAATTCTCCCTAAGCAGTATCATGACTGCATCTGCTCCCTCTAGGACAGGGTTGGAAATAATGAAATGAAAATGGGGGCGAAAGCATTCCAGTGGGATACAAGCAGCACGTCTCAAACAACTAAAGCTTTGTGAGTCTCCCGCTGATAGGAAATACATGAGAAATAGGAGATATTTACTCATTCTTGGTGTGTATGCGTGTTTGTGTGTGTGAGACTGACTGTGAATACGCCTGCTTGCCTGTGTGTGATATTTCGACACAACATGATGCAGTTAGCTAGCTATTACATTTGCCTTTGATTCCCATTCCAATGCTGAGATGCACTCTAGAGGACCGGTGTGTGATGTGGAAGTGGAAGGAAGCGTCAGTCTCCTGGGGCAGCCGTACACTTTTGGGCCCTAGACAGGAGTCTCCAGTGCTCACATCATTTACTTCCAGGTTGTTCTGTATTTCTTGCTCACAAAGGTAAAATCTTGTGGTGAATTTTCACTACGAACGGCAAACTCTTGTACTGAGCAAAAGCTAAAACTTTGCTGTTCTTGAGTGCCGAGCTGACTTTGTTCCAGTAACTTGGGTATTAGTCTTCATTACGTTGCCGGTGTGTTCAAATCACTGACCATAAAACAAGCTATTCTACCTAAGCACTGGGATCATTTCTATTGGTGAAACCTTGGATAATCAACCAACTAAATGGTGCTGCTTTTTATTCAATCAATTAAGTACTAGACAAACAATGCAACACAATGCGCTGTTAGATGATCAATGCATCACTTAACAATCTATTTTTATGACTTAGAAAAGTTTTGGTTAATTAATTTTGTCAGTGTGCCTGGCTGCATAATGGGTAGGACCAGGGATTTGTATCATATTGCAGTGACAACAACGTAGATTTTACTGGACGGGAATTTGTTTGTGTGTGTGTGTGTGTGTGTGTGTGTGTGTGTGTGTGTGTGTCAGTTTGTATCTTGTTTTTGCAGCACAGTGCTGACAGATTCAGAAAAAGAGGGTGAATGTGGGGTCAATGTGTGTCTGAGATGGCTTGATTCCCCTATTCCTCCATAGAGACCCCCCCACCGTTACCTCACCCAGCTTCTCTTTCCCTCCCTCTCGCACAAACACACACACAAACACACACAAAAAGTGTCATCCCAAAGTCATCAGCACTCTGTAGAAACACGTATATGTAGCCATATTCTGCAATGAGCCAAGTTGCCAGTATTCTCCACATAGCAATTTCTTTTCAGCTGCAGGACAAATTCATTGATTTCTTGCAAACATGCATTTCTGGGTTTATTAAAGAATCTACATTTAGTGTGGACTTGCGTGCAGTATGTCCTTGAAGAGTTTGTATAATAAAATAAGCCCTTTCAAACTAATGTAGCCCATGATGACTGAAAATGCAGACGTGTTTTCCTCCATTGCTCTTTCAAAATACATGTGACCTTCATGTTTTTGCTGTCAGACATTTATTTTAAGTCGGTGTATTGAAGCTCAGACAATGCATTTCAGAGAGCTAAGAAATATCTTTAATCCACAAAATCACCATGTAACCAAAGGGGGTGACAGTATTTCAACAGCACAGTGCCATGCTGCAGTTACAAAATAGGCTTTTAATAGCCTGTGGCACGTCAGTAGATTACAGCTCCACATTAAAAGTCATGCAAACTTATTCGGGGGTTAGTTTCAAAATTCATATCCTGCCACGAAAAATCCCTCTGTGTTCTCTCTTTGCAGGCGAAGTGCTTTGAACATATTGAACCAAACACTTCCATCTCTATTTACAGACGTAGACACTCACGCACACACACCTGTAACCCCACTGCCATTTCATTGGAGGGGCAGGGACCTTTAACAGAACGACAGTGGGTTTCTGGAAAGTGCCTGGGCGCGTAATGCCAGGCAGTTGGCAGAGTAGCGACATTTCCCTGCTGTTCCCAAAGTGGCAGGCAGACAGGAGAGAGACAGACTCGGCCTGACATATGCTGGCTTAGAGCAGACGGGAGCTCCGCTTTTGAGCCGCAAACTGCTGGTGTTGTACGCTGTTGTGTTGCTGGAAGGCTGCTCTGTGTGGATCTCCAGTCGCTGTGCCAGGGTGTTTTCAGGCTGCCTTTGACTAAGCAAAGCAGCTTATGTAAGATTTCAGGTCCTTGGTGAGATCAAACAAACAGCCCCCGAGGCCCTTCAAAGCTTGTGTTGATAAATGTATTGCTGAATAGTGGCCGACTGTAAAACTTAAGAATCAGCACTACCAGTATTTGGTTTTATCAGCCTCCACTGGGCGAGTTTCATTGGCGACTGTCGTCGAAATGGCAGAAGTGTTTCTCCCATATGCAAATTGATCAGCTGTGAAAAACTGAAGCGGGTGCACCTTGGTTCAGTTTAAAGCCTATCTCCTGCTCTTCCTGGCAGCAATCACATAATTGCCATGAGACTTTTTTTTCCTGTTAAAAGTTAGACCATGAACATTTTAAACAGTAAACTGAGATCATTGCCAGAAGTCAGATGGGAGCTGCTGAGAAGGATTTGTGCAATGGAGAAAAGGGAATGTTTTTTTTTTTTTTTTTTTTTTTTGTACATTTACATCCATTGTGTTTGAGCTAAGAACTACTTCTTGAAGAAACTGTTCATACCATTCCCTTTGCAGAAGAAAAACATTGCCTTGGTACTTTTAAGATTATCTCAGAGCCATTTTTTAAACTAAGGATAACAAACTGAACAAACTGCCCCCCTGAATCCTTCTGTTTTGGCTGAGTTGAGTTGGTCTCCTAGAGAAATAAACTCTTACACTCAGCTCCAATTTTTTTTTCCACTGGATTCTCTGCACATACTCAGTCATATCCGATTCATTTTAGTTTTCTTTTAGTGTTTTGTTGCACCTGTTCAGTCCTCTTTTTCATCCAGACTTCTGAGTTTTTCAAATGGACTCCTCTAGGCTGCTTGTAAAGGCCTCCTTGTGGGGTCTGGGCAAGGCTTAAGTCAGTGGGTCTTTACATTTGATCCCTTTGGTTAAAGTGTGCTTGTGTGGTGCAGCTGTGACATTGTGGGCATTGGAGGATTCCTCAATATAGACAGAAAGTAATGGGTGATTGTGTAATTTTTTGGTTACCTTAGCAGTTTGTCATCTGACACCTCTTGAACACCCCAAGGGGAGAAAATTGCATTAATGTCACATTTATTCTCATGAGGGCAGCAAATAACTACAAGTGCCATCTTTTTTGACTTATCTAACATACTGTAAAATCTTAACTGCACACAGGCACATATCTTTCATTCAGTTTTGTGTGAGCGAACCATTTCTACCATTCCCAAATCATCCTGTGTCCAATCATGTACCTCCGTCGTATCATCTAATGTCTCGACATCTGTGGCCTCACTTCTGGTATGTCTGCTTTTTTCGCAATGATGTGAACTGTTTCAAGGGGACGTTTTCGTAACCATGCAGTGGAAAGAGCGTCAGAGTCATTGAGATAGACTGATACAACACTTCCTTGAACTTGGAATGTGAAACAACTCTATAATTACTAGACAAATGAAAAAAAGGTAGTTGTTTAGCTAAAACTATTTTCATCTCTTGTATATCATATCTATAGTGAGGATGAATATAATGCCAAATATTCATTATTTGTAAAGAAATATATATATAGATATATAAATATATAATATATGCTTCATTGAAACATAACTATTTTCTGCTCTTGCTCATGTTTAGTTGTCATTTTGTTTTGTTAGAGTTCTTTTATAAGCTGATATGATGGCATGCAAAATACTGATTCTGAATGTAGGCTTATAATTTATTCATTTTTTCTTTATTAAAAATTATGACAGTCTCATCAAAGTATATTTGTTATTTATTTCAATTTTTCACAAATGCATTTTTCAAAGTGTGTTATCTCAGTGCTATGTTTCCTGAAGTTAACATTTGGTTATTTTTGTATTATTTATGTAAACAACACATGCATTTTTCCCTCCACTCTTTACCAACTGAACTATTGAAAGATTTTGCCTCTTTGAGTAGTTTGATCATTGCTGAGGTCATCCAGTGTAAATACTTCTGCAATTAAATTTTTGGAGAAAAAGTTTGGAAAAGTTTGTGTGCATGGTGTCTGTTTTGTTTGACATGTCAAAATCCACTATTGTTTTTGCTTTACCTGAGTTTAACTACACAATAATCATCAATAATCTTACCTACATCTACAATATGGGAAGCCATTTTATCTTTTATTCCACCATTTATACCAGTCATAAATGAATGAATGCTTACAAATAACAATTCGTTTACGACTAGTATCAATGTTGAAATAAAAGATAAAATGGCTTTCCATACCACAATGAATTAAAAAAAAATAATAACAGGTGCTGGACTACAGACTTAGGATTTGAGAAAGGCCTCTAAAGCCATAGTCCATGACCTTCATTGTTTCGGTATATAGATACAGTAAAAAGGTAGATTCAAAAAAAGTTGTAATTAGGAGAAAACAAAGAATTTAAAGGGATTGTAAACCCAGTTAAAACATGTACTACCTCATTTAGTATTATTCTTGAATATTATCTTTATCATCCCTGAAGATTTAAGAGTCTTGTGCATTTCCAACCTTGCGTTCATGTGTCAATGTGGGGAAAAGATGGATGCCAGCAAAAAGGAACTCAGTATTTTCTTCCAGGGGAAACACCAAAATTGTATGTAGCAGTATTTCCTTCCCTCAGGATTTACTGAAGAAAACAGGAAAAGCATTAGGTAAATATCAATGCATTTCCAATACTATCTTTAACTAACACGTTGATTTAGCTAGCTGGTGAAGTTACAATGTAGCGAACTAGCTAGAGTGATCACTCACTTAGATGACTGTGCTCTGACGTCACTTCAGCTGAAATCGGAGAAACTGGAGCTTTGAAATGATACCCGAACTTCCAACTTGTAATTGCAAGTTGGGCAACCGTTCATTTCATTTTTTTCACAACACGGAGCTCATTTCGAATGAGTTCTGAGTTGAAATGAACGCAGCATAAATCCCCAATGAAACTGCTTGTTTGACTCTGGAAAAATGAACTGATGCCTCTCTGTATGAAAAGGACTTCAGATTCTCACAGTTTCATCAGAGACAGTCTACAGGCTTTGGTTTCGTGATGTTTTCTACACCCAATGATGACAATAAAAAAAACATTTTAATGAAAAATTGCATGTTTTAGTTTACCACCCCTTTAGGAATTTACTGTCCAAATTGGGTGTGATGTAAAATTGCTATAACACCCCTTTAAGATTTCATTTGATGTTGTAATATTAAACAATTCTCCAACAAACTACTTTTCATCAGTCACCCATGTGGGCGGGCAAGAACAGCAGCTGTTTAATGCCTGTCATGAATAACAAGGTATTCCTGGTGGGAGAGTATTGGCTCAGAGGAAGGACGGACTAAATGGATTTGTCAAAATATTTGTGACATTTCATGCATTTTCTATTTGTACTATGTTGCCTGCTAACCAGAATAGCAATGGGATAAATATGGGGTAGCTTTGACTCATCTGCCAAAGAAAATGGTGCATTTACTCTTCAACATTCTCATGCAAGTGAATCAGGAAGGTCACCAGTGACTTGGCAATTATATCAAGAATGTACTACCACCCACGATACATAAACTGTTCAGGCTTTTTTATACAAGGCAGCAAAACTTATTACTAATTCATTCACCTTTGTCCATGACTATAAAAAAAACAAAATAGTTGTGGCTTTACAAATCAGCATAATCTACATTTAATGACTCCTCAGATCAAAATGAATATGTCCAAAAGTTCAAGCATTTGGTCCCATGCAAGCCATTCACCTTGAAAATTTGGTTTGAATGGCAAATTTGGTGCTTCATGAAATGTAGCAGGAACTGGTTATGGACAGCCTCTCAGTGCAGGGGAATAACACATAATTTTGAAAAAGGTAAGAGAATGATAACAATATGGGATTAGCTTGCCTTGATGTTTTTCACAGTGAGAATGGAAAGTTGAACATCACTGCCAGTGTGGCATTCACCCAATTTAGCCATGTGATAAAAGCTGTCTCAGTCTCATGCACTATAGTCATGTGGATTTCCATGACAACATTGGCAAGCATAGCTGTCATCACTGGCAACTGGCCATTTAAAAATAAATGTTAACTTCAAATGGGAATTTCCTTTCAATCCACCCTACTTCTGTGTATTTATGATTCCAACTTCCCCATTCTCTCATAGTGTAATACATATGAAATAGTCCTTCACTGATCAGGGAAATTGGAATTTGTCATTGAAAACCCATGGCATACAACATACTTAAATTTAGATCAGATGTGGATATGTGACATATGAATCTTGTGATGTCCAGCTGAATCTCAAGCCTGGCTGAGGAGTCAGTTTTGCAACGTGAGGGCAGGGCACCATATTGACTCATGACTGAATAGACTGCAGTGAAAACAGACTAAAAAAATGCCTATGAGACAATTTAGGTCATTCCCACATATCCCCACCACCTGCTGGTCACTTTCTGTGTGAGAGACGCCTGCCTAAAGAACATGATAATTGCAAGATCTGGGCTTCTATATATGAAGTCACCTGGCATGAAAGTATGATCCCAGCTGCAAGAAAATTCGTAGCACAAAGTGAATTTTTCATCCCACTTTAACTATGATAACATTTACCCTACCACAGAGTGCAGTTATAGCAACCAGCATATTTTTGCTCACCAGCCAGCAGAGGTGTGTTGAAATTCCTCTTCAAATAGAGAAATAAGTATTAAGTATTCAGCCCCCAAGGCAATACTTTGTAGAAGCACCTTTGGCGGCAATTACTGCTTTGAGTCTTGTTGGACAGTATCAGGTTGGCACATCTGGATTTGGGGAATTTTCTCTCACTGTAACTTGCACATTTGCTCCGGTTCAATCAAGTTGGAGGGGAGCGTTTGTGAACAGCTATCTTTAATTCATTCCACTGACTTTTAACAGGAATCAAGTCTGGGTAAGGCTTTGAAAATCCTTGCAGCAAGATCTTGGCTTCTTCCCTGACTCAGGTCCAGCACCAAGAAGAGTATGGGAGAAGTTTTTTTTTTTTTTCATTTTCTAATGATGGAGCCTGCTGTGCTCTTGAACTCCCAACACTGTAGAAATTGTTTTATCATCTTCCCCAAAACCATGCCTCCTCACAGTCCTGTCTCTGAGCTTCTTGGACTTGATGGGAGAGTTTCTGCTCTGGCATTCACTGTCATCTGTGGCACCTTATATGGACACGTGCTTTGCTCTGAATTATGTCCAATCAGTTGAACTTGCCACAGACGGACTCCAATTAAGTTGTCAAGACATCTCAAGCACATGCAAAGGAATGTGGAAGCATGTCCTAGAGACAGTTTGGAGTGTTGCTGCTAAGATGATCGATGCGTATTGAATCAGAACATTTCAGCTTTTCATTTTCAATTAATTTGTAATATATATATAAACAAAAAAATCTTTTTGATGTTATTGGTCATTGTGTGTTGCCCCGTGACAAAAAAATCCTGATTGAATCCATTTTGAATTCAGGCTGTAACACCAAGAAATGTGGAAAAAGTCAAAGGAGCCTGAAAGCTTTCTGAGGGTACAAATAGCATGGCAATTCATTTTGTAGGTAATGATTGAAAATGAATGGAACTCTGACTGACCCACTTGCTCTGTTGCCTCATCCCACATATTCAGAGCAAGGTCTCTCCCTGCTGGGCGAGGAAGGAAGTTCATGACTGATGCACTGTGTAGTCTTTCCATCTTCCACTGCCAGGGGATATATGAGTTCAATATTTGAGGTGATATACTGGAACGATTACGATTATTGCTGTTGTCATGAAAGGTGAAGTGGCTGGTACCTCAAATATTATTCAGATATGTCCCTATCACAAATGCATCACATGGTGTCAGGCAAGACATGTGGGGTGTGTGGACCTTAAAATTGATCCAGTGGGACGCTGATCCCACATGAAGGAGCACTGATACATGTTTGACTGGGCAGGATCATGTAATCCTCTCACCTGTGTATGAGAAGCTCAACATTTTTTGTTTGATGGTGTGTGAGTGGGGGTTAGATCCTGCAATATTACAGGCCTGCGTGAGTTTAAAAGCACATCACATCCATCACACTCTTCCACCTGTGTCTAATCAAGGGCGCCGTGTAGAAACACCAATTCTGCGTGTTACCTCCCTATGGCAAGGCTGCCTCATTCTTTCCCTGTCAAACAGGTATCACCGAGCAACCTTGATCACACACACAGAGAGAGAGAGAGAGAGAGAGAGAGAAAGAGAGAGAGACGGACAGACAGACAGTGAGATATTGCTTTCTTTTACTGCAGGTCTGGTAAGCACAAATCAGTTCAGAAGAAAAAATACATTTAAAAACTCAGATTTTCCCTTAAGTTTCTTTGATGCTGGAAAAGACGTTTTCCCATATTGTACTGTCGCACACTGTCATACATATTCTGCATCTGCTGGTTGAAGCAACATCACACTTAGGATATACTGAATGAAATATTCAAACCCAAGATGCATTTTTTATGGCTGTACCATTACTTCAAAGAAAATATCTAGATGTATTGTGCATTTTATACACATTCCCCTGTAATTCAGCAGCGCATATATGGTATCTTTGGAAACCTTGGGATCTCCACTAGAATTTAAAATAAAGTCCTGTTGGTTTGAACAAAGCAGCATGCATTTGTAATGACGAACCCCTCAGTGTGATCGACAGAGCTGAAGAGGTTAAATGTGTAAGGCACTAAATAAACTTGTCTTTTTTGCAGAAATCATAATATACAAACAGGTCCGACCACATGCATCAAATGACCAATAGCGTAAAAGCACCAGCACGTATGAGCGGTACTGTCCAATGGGATGTGACAAACCTCGAAATAGGAGTGACTTCCTGTTTCCAGGTCACGTGACCAAATTGAAGTCGTATGATGTGAAATCTGCAGTTGAGTAGAGCTACACTAGAACGCAGTGTTCAGTGTATGCACGTAATTACGATGGAACAGTTATATTTTACAAGAAAATAGTTTGTGGTAAGTAATGATTATTTGTGCAGTAAAGGGCTGCACTGTATTGTATTTTGTTACCTTTTGAGCCACTTCCTCCTCGTCGTTGTTGTTATTTTGTTGTTGTGCCAATTTTACCTCACGGCTGAGTTGATGTCGTAACATAACCCCGAGTAACTGTTTGACTAACACCATGATGTAACATTACTAGTAAATAAACGAAAATGGCTGATAAAATATTGGCTTTTCTAAGTCAGGTAAGACTCTAGGAAACGTCACTTTTCCTTTTTCTGTGCTTATCTGCTTAGTTAAACAAGTTACGCTAGCTAACTTATCTGCTTAGCTAAACATGTCATAGAGCCCGGATACACTTGCCATTTGATTACAGTGAAAGTGATATGCATGAATATTGTATTTTCTTTGCGTGCTACTACGTGTGTGTTGAATGCTTTCCTATGCTGGCGTCTCTGTGGTGTCCCACTTATTGCAGGTGAGCCATTCACCATGTAACCAGGATTAAATAACAGTAACACCTTTAGCTGAGACACCCTTCATCCTCAGCTCCAGTGTCGTCCCCCCTCAACATCATGGACCCTGAGTACCAGCCCAACGATGACCCCACCCAGCCCAGCATCCACTACTTCTCCTGGGGCCCTCGCCTCCAGCTGATCGGCCTGGGTTTTGCCTTCTACACTGCCATCTTCCTCCTTTCCCACCTGGTGTCTGTAGCCCTGTCACAGACCTACCGCTCCCTGCTAGCAAAGGAGAAGGTGTTTTGGAACCTGGCAGCCACTCGGGCTGTCTTCGGGATCCAGAGTACTGTAGCTGGCCTCCGGGCTCTGATGGAGGACTCAGCACTGGCCAGAGACAGGGTGAGGGGCCAAGAGGACTGGTCGTGGTTTAATGTCCTCACCGCCACGGGCTTCTTTGTGTTCGAGAACGTAGCCCTCCATGCCTCCAGTGTGGTGTTTAGGTCGTTTGACCTGCCGCTGGCCACGCACCACTTCTTCGCCCTGTCAGGGTTTGCAGGGGCGGTGGTGTGGGATTCCCTGGGCCACTACTTGCCGATGATTACACTGCTGCTGGAGATGAGCACGCCGTTCACCTGTGTGTCCTGGATGTTACTGAAGGTAGGGGCCCCCGCTGTGTTCTTGTTTCTGCTGAGTGAAACCGTTTGTGTGATGTTGCCGAAGGTTCAGCGGGGTTTCGGTTCCTCTTCTGTGTGAAACCACTGAACGGTCTGCTGCACCTTGTGGCTCATTTATTTGGACTTTCTTAGAAAGAGGAAGTTCAAGGAAAAGATGCAGCCAAAGCCTTCTCTGTTCCCCCTGTCCACAAGTCCACGTAACACACAGAGATGTAGGCTACATGGTATGATGTTATAGTATATTGATAATGGGGTGATAGGCTGGGCGATATGGACAAAATTGAATGTCACAATACCTTTTACCACATACCTCTATAACAATATTGTGAGGATATTGTAGAGATGACTATTGATGCTTTATTAAGTTATTTATCCACAAGGGATTTCTGATAAACAATGAGCAGTAATGTGGACATGGTGACCACGAAGTCAGAGGCTGACAATGGAACAGCTTTTATACAAATTTAATACAGATGTATTTAGCCTAGTTATTACTATTCACATATGACTTACTGAAGACAGGAACCAGAAAAAATCATGTTTCCTTCTTGTTTGAGCTGATTTAATGTAGGCTGTGTTTTAGCCACATACTAAATGACCACATTTTCAGAAACTAGAGGATGTTACCTTTCAAATGATGTATGACTCATTTTGGGCTTACAGATATTCTGCTCTAAGCTTTTTCATTTGGGTATGCCAAAAAATTGGTGGCTTTTAAACCCAGGAAAAGACAACACTTATCACTATAATACAATATCCTAAGTACCATCTAGTTTCATGTCACAATATTAATATATCACCCAGCCCCATTTCCACAATACACCAAGCACTACTGAAGATTAACTCCCTCAGTGTTCAGCAAATCCTGTTCACCAAGCTATTCCTGTCCCAGTCTTTAACATCATTGCCTCTCTTGTCTTTCTCCCTCCCTGACAGGCCGGCTGTGCCCGCAGCTTGTTTTGGAGAGCTAACCAGTGGATGATGATCCACATGTTCCACTGCCGCATGGTGCTCACCTACTACATGTGGTGGGTGAGCTGGAGCCACTGGGGAGAGATCAGTACCCACGTGGCCCTGCCCCAGCGCCTGCTGTTCTTCAGCGGCCTGGCCCTCCTCACGGTTCTCATCAACCCCGTCTGGACTCACAAGAAGACCATGCAGCTCCTCAACCCCGTGGACTGGAACTTCGGCAACAAGCCGGCGCCCCACAACGGTCCCACAGCGAGCAAGTCTGAGGCTTCTGTCAAACCCCACGCCAGCTGAGGGGTCCTGAGAGTGTTTGGTCGTTGGGGGTCACATGTTTACCTGTGACTGTTTTCATCTCCTTTCTTTCCCTTTTTTTATTGGGTGCATGAGGTGATTTGAGAGTGGTGAAAGTGAATTTGGCATTTTTAAGTTTCATCCTCCTTGTTTTATTTTATGGTTATTTTGTTTTTGTTTGTTTTATAGATTGGGATAGAAAGGCCCTTGTGCTAGGACTAGACTTTGCTTCTTTAAAAAATACTCTAAAATGCCCTTCATGCCAAAGGGTCTCTAAGTTACTGTGTAGTTATTTTGTAATAGTGATACTAACATTGTCTTCCATGAGGTTTTATTATCAGGCTATTTTGATTTTGCTTTGTTTTTGTTTATCCAGAGGGATGGATATTAATTTTCCATGTCGGTGACTTTTAGCAGGGAAATGTGATTGTGTGAGTCAGTGGAATGGGGTGTTGGCTAGTTTGCAGTGCCTTCAGGACATGCACTTAGCAGTAGCATGTTGGTCATTTCTTAGCGGCAGGCAAAGCATGTAAGGCAGCAGTTCATGTCAGAGCCTTTCTGAACCGCAAACTTGCAAATCAAGGCCTCATAGTGCTCAAACTTGGAAACATAATTGCGCGATTGCTTTGTTTAACTTAAACCAAAAGCGATTGGTCTTTTTGGTGAAACAAACCCAGTAACATTGTGTGTGCATGAGAATACATTATGAGGGAGTCAGAAGATGCTGTGCTCTTTAAAGAGCTCTAAGAAGTTGAGTGATACCAAGCCTGTGGCCTTTTTAACCATGGATCCATTGATCCTTTTACAACAGACATACTTTCTTAAGCACTGATTTGGTCAGTCATGAAAACAGGGTTAAAAATGAAAAGAGCAAAGCTCTCTTGGGTTAGCTCTATCAATAGAGCCATTAAGTGCTAACTGGACAATAAGATTAGTCTGTTCATGGGTCATGGTGGTGGTCAGTTGTAGCCATTTTTAGACTGCAAATTCTGTTTTAGCAGAAAGGAAGACATTCATTATAATTGCTTTCATCAGAGAGTAGTCCTGCTTCAGACACGCTCAGACAAATCTGCTCACCCATGCAGAAGAAACGTCTTATAAAGGATCTGCTGTCCCAAATCAAGGAGTAGTGTGGAGGCTAAATTGAAAGAGCATGACATGAAATAACCAAGCAGCAGTTACCAGATTGTGATGATGATTATTATTATCATTGCTAATACTATTACTCTGTTATGATGAGTCAAAGATTATAATGAAAAAATCATGATACCAACAAAAAAATAACTAAGCAGTTTAGCCTGAAATAGTTTTTCTTTTGTTTTTTCAATTTGTGCTTCATCCAAATTCAAGTTGAGTATTGTTTTGCATGTTTCACATAATGGTCCCATTGTAACAGAAATGCTGGCCTTGTGGGTGGGCTTTGTCCATTGTAAGATTGACATAGGGTATTTTTGTTTGGATGGATGGCCAATATTATGGTAGTAATTTCTATGAGTTACATTGTATGAGGGTTGGGATGTCGGAAATGCTTGAAGTGGATTTATTGTGGTTTAATATTATGTGGAGGCAACATCTGGACTTCTTTCAGGTACACTCATGTCTTGTGTATCCAGACCATGATTGTAATGACTGAGCCATTAACTTTCATATGATTTTGCAGAAAATGTGGGTATTGTATCATTGTATTGCATCATTAGCTCATGTCTAATTCCGTTAAGTTAATTTTTTTTAAGTTACTGCAATTCTACCATCAGTATTAACCGTCAATTCTGCATCTTGCGGAGATGATAAAGCTTACATACACCATGTTCTTGCTATTTCAAAATACCAATTATACAAATGAATGGACTGTGACAATGCTATGGTTTCTCCCTGAATTGACCAGCAGTTCTGTGTGTCTTACCAAAATGCACAAACATTAAATGCTGTATACGTCACGTATGTCAGTCTAGAGATAAAATCAAGGCATGTGTCGGATTCACTGCACTGTAAATTTTCCATCATAGACCAAAACATGTTACATCATATGTGTGTTGAGAAATGCATTAATATAAGTTTGATATAATAAACTATATTTCTCCACATTAGTGCAACTGCCAAACAGTTTGTCTCATTTTTTGTCATGACATCTGATCTTTGCAGTAAATCATTTGCCCTCTAGGTGGCAGGATTGGATTAATTTGGCTTTTTCAACATGTTGAACTGAGTTGAACTTAGTGAGTAGAATTTTTTTTTTTAACGTTGAAAATACTTTATTGAAGTGTTACAGTGTGTGTATATGGAGTAATTATGTGGGTCCAAGACGGTGCTGTTAGATTCATTTAGTATGAGACCAAATGATGCTGAAGCAAACATACAGAGTGACCACAGGTTTCTGCATATTTAAATATGGGCGTTTAGGGGCATTTGTAACTCCAACGTCAATAAAATTCAACACCATTTTCACTTCAGAAATAAGATGGAAGAGCCCAGGGCATTGCCCCTTCACTGGAAAGTTAATGAAAGCAAAGAAACATTTTTTAAGAAGTGTAAGTGTTTTTAAGAAGTGTTTTGAGGTATTTGTCTCAAATGCTACATTTAAGTGCATTTAAGAGATTTGAGGTCTTAATTTCAGATTATACTGATTAAAAATTTCAAGTACTTTCAGGGACCCAAACTCATTCAGCTTAGTTTATGAAGGCTTATGTTGCTGAAGTCAATCAATTTCAAGGTTCTCAGTAGCCTAACTGATATTTTTCCAGTTAAAAATCTTTCATGATATAAACCGTTTATTTTAAATTTCCAGTTTTGAGTGATAATAAAAAGAGAATTAACTTAAAACGAAAATATTTTTCCAATTTACTTGCAAGCCAGATAATGAAGTGAAAGCTTCCGTACCTACCCAACATCACCGGACAGCTGTTTCCAAGGAGCCACCTCACAAGTCACGTGGACAGATTGGAACGCAGGTCCCTGATCCCACCGGAGAAGACGTTGGGAATGAGATTGACGGGCTCTACAGCCAATCAGATTATCTCAACCCGAATATCGACCAATGAGCTGCTAGAACGAGGTGATGGCTTTTCATGGATGGAGTCAGCTTGCATCGAAGGGAGTCGAGTTGAAAGAAGGACAGTGAGAGAGAAATAGATGTGTTTTGATGTAGTTAAAGTTGTGTACATATCGGAAATGCATTAGTTTGACACTTGTGCGGTGAAACTACGTAAGGATAAGGCAATTCGTCCGGGCAAGAGTCTTAAAATGGTGAGTCGAGAACTTTTCCATTATTTTCTGACAAAGTTTTAAATGCCCCTAACTATTTTGCTAACGCTAAGTGCTCGTTCAGGTGAGTCGTAATCATGTGATAAATTTGTTAAATAAAGTTTTCTTGGCCCTGTCTGAAAAAGTGTATTGGTTTGTGACCGTTATAGCTATAACGTGGCGCCTTATCTTTGCCAAGTTGCCAACACTGTCAAGTCTGAGCGCTTTCAATAACAACGCCGAAAACGAGGCATTAAGTCTCTTTTCTCTTTACTTTATGTTAATGAGTACGTGTCCTAACCGTGAACCTCCAGTCTAACTTCAATTTACTCCTCTCAACCATCCCTCTCATTTTTGTTAAACCCACACTACTACGTCACTAACATGATTTTCCAGGCTTTGACCCTGTCAAGTCAGTCAGTGACAAACTTTTAGATGGATGGGGTTGTGTTCAGCACAAGTTCATTAATCCTCTTTTTCAAGGATGCATTTGCAGCTGTCTGATAAAATTTTCAGAACAGTGATGAAATGCTTGTCAAGTTCACAGCTCCATTGATAAAGAAATAAATAAGTAGTAAATACAGGAATTCCTCTGCAGCGTTGCCCCCTTCTGAAACCATTTGATAAGTGAGGAAGTGTCTCTGACCTCAACACCCACCCCATCTACAAATTCACGTAGTCATGCATAGCATGCCTCAGTGAGGGCACAGCACAGCTCCAGTCAACTGTAACGTTAGTGCAACGCTCTATCATTCAGTGAAAGCCTAATTTAATAAAACTGTTTCCTTAAGTTGTTAGAGTTGCCTTTTAGCGCTGTCAATCCAAGATGCTCTTTCAGGAATCTTTGAAGGTTAAGCCTTGAAGCTAGTCTGCCAAAAAAAAGGTTTAGATACAGAGAGCCCTTTGATCTTCTCCTGCATTGTCTGGCGCCATGCATGTCCAGTTCACTTGGCATCAGTGCAGGGCTAGGCTTGAAGATTGTGAGGGACACACACACACACATACACACATGTACATACATGCACCACAGAGTCTCTCCTGATAATTTGTTTAGCAAATAGCCAGGGTAGCCTGCCTGTAAGTACAAATGCCTAATTCCCCACCCAGTGTAATAACATCTAGAGCATGCTCTCTTGTGAACACAGATCCTATTTCCCTCGCTCAGATTTACTGCAGTCACCCTCAGTGAGTGTTCAGGTGAGTCGTGTAGACACACGCTCTGTTATGCGTGACACTTCCTCCTGATCAAACCACAGCTGCCTTCACTGTTTGATGTTCCCATGCACAACTGGGACTTAACTGCTTTCAACAACCAGTGAGGTTTATAGCTGCAACGTGTGGTTTAGCAGCCAGTGTATGACAGCTGGCATCAGGGTTTTGAGGAGAGGGATGCTGCCAATCAGTCACTGGTATTATATGCCTTGTCTATTATCTAGATGCTTAGAGTGACACCATGTTAGCATCTCATCAGCACTTATGTCATCAGCATTGCAGTATCCAAATTGCAACATCTTCTCCCATTTTAGCATTGTTATGGTCTATGAACACAGACGTGGCCGCATAGGAGATGCCAGGAGTTGATAATTGCTGAAGCAAGTGTGACAAAACTGTTCTATTTTGCCAGCAGTGGCTCATGGAAATGCCTTCCACTCTATGTGACAGGCCAGGTTTTAGGGCCAGAGTACACAGTGGTGCAGCAGGAGAGCATACCATTCATTTTTAGAAGGACTATGCAATCATGGTCTCGCTGTCCACCCACCATCCCAGCAGGGATACACTGAGATGAGGCATGGATTAGCAGCATAGTTCAGCAGCAGCTGGGAAAGAAGCAGCTTAGCCCCTCTGCAGGTGGATGTGTGAAATTGTTCACATATCACACACTTGTTTGGCAGCTGGGAACATGTGGCAAATAAATTCAGTGTGTGATAACTATTCTATTTAGAGCAAATGAGTCTGACTTACTCCCTCAGCGTTGCGAAAAGTCACATCAAGAGCATTGACACCATTATAACAATAGTTGGATATACAGTTTCACCAGTCCCTATATACCCTAGGCTATGACTGCCTTTATGTAATGCACCATTTATCACTATGAGTGTGCACGTTTTGTATTGCCGCAGTGGGAGTGAAATCCCTAACTTCTTTAGTGTATTGTCAGTCTTCATCATTAGAGCTCCACACAATGACAACAAGACGGCGCACTCTTGTCTTCAGAAACCCAATCCGCCCTCTGAAGTCATTGCAATGTCTATTATCCTGACAATCAAGAGCATTGAATTGGCTTGTGGTTATTTATTGTAATCTGATGTTGGGAGGGCAGTCATGACAGGGTTGTTCTATTGATATTGAAATGCCTCCGGAGCGAAAATCCGGACAGCCAACAAAAGAGCTCTTTGGGGCAGTCACTCTTTTCCGCTACCCGCTACACACTAAATAGTGTTCCTCTTACGACATGTTGGGCTCTCAAAGCCTTGGTCTGTAGCTTACTGGGTGGGTGGGGACCCACTTTAGGAGTGACAGCCTAACTGTGGCTGCCTCAGTTTTTAATTGGACTGCAGCTTTGAAAGATTGCAGCTCCAGTCTCTCATTTTGTCCAGTGACTTCCAAGCTGGGAGGGCCTTGTCAGTATTTTGTCTCTCACTCTAAGGAGCGAGTCTGGCATCCACATTGAGGATAGTGTGAAGGATGAACACTCCACAATGAAAAAAACTGTCTGGACTGTTGTCCTTTTATTGACATGTTGTGATGGTGAATTTCTCTGTATTCACAAAGCAGAGGTTCAGAGAAGATGTGAAATTAAAATAAGCATCGTAATTTAGTCTTTCTATTATCTAAAACTTAAATGAGTGTAGCCCAAATGTGTTAGAAGTGTGGCTCAGTGTGTAGCGTGTGTCCTACATACTATGTTGAGTGCAGTGGCCCAGGTTCAAATCCAGTCTAAGTCCTTTGCTGTACATCATCCCTCTCTCTACCATGTCTTTTCTGTCTCTCTCCACTGTATCTATCCAATAAAGCAGAAATTCTAATAAAAGAGAGTAATGGTGATTTTAGGATTATTAGCACTAGAACCTCAACTTGAAACATAGCTCTGACCCAAAGAGCAACATACAGAACTAGAATTGTCACTCAGAGCACCGCGGCTGAATAAAGGCACAGAGGAAACACTGTTAATACATATAGCACATATTGAAATGTGATACATAGCACCATGGAGTAATGAGTCATTGAGCTCGTTCAGAGCTTGCAGCTGAATGCAGACATGCAATCCAGCCGGACCCCTTCACATGTCCAATAGGTCACACATCAGACATTTAATAAATGTACTGCAAGCCTGCAGGCATCACTATTGAAGAGTATTCCCTGCACTACATGCATTATAATTACAACTTGTAGCTGATGTGGTATGCCACCCTCCTCTTCTGGCTGTATTGATTCTTCAGAGTGTGTATAAGTTTATGTTGAACTGATGTAGGGCAGGCGTTAGCTTAATTAATGTCACATATGAGACTTTTTTTTTTTTTTACTACAGGAACAAAAATTAAAATCAAAGTAATTATAGAGGAAACTACTTGCTCAGCTTATATCTATTATAATGCTAAACTCCATTTTCTTTCTAGGTCAGTGTAATTTTGTCTTTGCCGATCTCCCTGTGCCGTCTAATCAGCAGTTGCTGGCTGCCGGCAGTCAGGATCCACTTTTGAAAGTGTGTTATCTCTGTCTGTTTCAAGTTTTCTGCGCAACACTCTTTCCAGGTTGGGGAGGGTTATTAATAGCTGTGTTCTCATGGCCGGTTAGCTCAGTTGGTTAGAGCGTGGTGCTAATAACGCCAAGGTCGCGGGTTCGATCCCCGTACTGGCCACAGCTTTTCCTGAGCAGTACAAAGGACAGAACAGGCATATTTGCAGCAGACAAATTGCAGAAGCTTTACACGTGAATTTGAAAGGGATATAGCCTGAAGTACAAAAACAACCTGTTGGCACAAGAGTGATGTTAAGAATTGGAATCATTTTCTTCTGCGTTGATAAATTGAAATTTAAGCAATTTCCCTGCGGGGATCAATAAAGTTTTCTGAATCTGAACTGTGCTGTTCAGATGTCTCCTATTTGACCAACTCAGAAACAAGAGAACATAGTCTATTTTTATAAGAGTAGTGATGGGATTTTCTTATCATAATCCCAGTGCTAATTAAGCTGTCATTGACACCTTTAATAAAGAAAATGCTTCTTTCAGGTCTGAAATATTGACTGTAGGGAGAAAGATAAGAGGAGCTTGCTGTTTTAGTATGCTGCAGGGTATTCTCCTGTCCTTCCCTGACCCTTCCAGGGGTACCGCACTCTGTCAAGCCTGTCTCTCTAGTCTTTGTAGGCCTGTGAATCTGCTGTTTCTGATGACTGTAATCCTGGCAGAGGGAGACGACTGGGACAAACTGTTTAGTAAAGCAGCCAGCCAAAGAGCTGCAGAGCCTGAGTCAGACACTCACAGCTTGGAAAAGTCTCTATCTTCTATCCCCCTACCACCCTCTCAAGGCTTTTGTTTATGACTCTCAGCCTGTGTGTGGAATGCCACTTGTCATTAAGTGCGCTCCACAACGCCTGTACCTCTTTACAGATTCAAAACACCTCACCAGACCAGGGCTCTCGTCACAGAGTAGCTGTCAGAAAACACATGAATGATTCATCATTTCATTTGTGACTGAGCTGTGGTTACCATAAGTGAGGACTTTAACACTTCACAGTGTCCTCCCATAGACTGCTGTTGACTCTTGTGATGACTATGAAGGTATACGTAGGTGGCAATTTATTGTCCACACCATGCCATACATACCATACACATTGTCAACATGTTTTTTTTGTTGCTTTTTGGCCATTGCTTTTGTTAACAAAGGTTGTTGTGAATACACAGATGAGCAAATTGTCTGTGTTACACCAGCAGACCAGATGACTGCTTTCCTGTCTGAGCAGCACAGCAGAGCCTCCCTGACATGTAATGACATGCTTGGCTGAGTCTGTCATCAACGATGTGCTGATTTTACCCTCTGGTGTCTTCCGCTATTTCCTCAATCACTGTTCTCAGATCTGACTATGATATCTTTTAATTTATGTCAAATACCGAGCAGATTAGGAAAGTGATTCTGAATTAATTGCGGGAATGCCCATGTGCCATTAAGAGAGTTTGTAAGTTGAATTGACTCAGCTGCTTCTTCATTTTTTTCACAGTTCACAGGCCTCACTGATGTATTTACAAAGCTGCAGGGTAGACAGTTTGCTGACAGACAGTCAGATGTTACAGCTGAGAAGAAGGCTTCCCTCTCTGAGGTGGGTCAGGTCTCAGATGAGTACACACCACATCTGAACACACACTATGCCACAGGCCATGTAGGATGTCATTTGGTAGAAGTTGTGTTTAGTTTCCTCCTAGAAGCAAGTAAAAAGACCTGTGAAACAGAGTAATTATAGGAGAGAGGTAATGAAGGAATCTGCAGACTGGTTTCAGGGCCAGAATGAGAGACTCTGCTTCTGTGTCTTGATTAACGGCTGCATTATGTGACAAAACAATCAAGCTACATCAAAGTAACTCATCTCTGAGACATAATACATTTCATTACATTAGCTGAAGTGAATGCACATATAAAGATGAACAAGAATGTAAGATGATGATAATTCTGAGAAGCTTTGAAATTTGACCTATATAACAAACAGGATTTCTTTTTTTCCTCATAGTGCAGCTGTAGGCAGCATTAAGAGGAGCACGCCTGAACATTTTACTCGTCCTTCCCTCTCTGTCCTAAAACTTCTACAATCCACCTGAAGGGGAAGATGAGTCACTTTATCCCTCAAAGCGCCTGTCAGGGTTAGGTTGTTAGTTCTTGGTCCAGCCCATTCTAGTCACTTTAAGCTGCTCCCTCAGATGCAGGCTTGTGCATTGGAGAAGCACCTCTTTCACACACTAGTTTTATCAGACTGTAACTTGAAGGCTTCATTGTCAGTTGTACTGTATAGCACAGCATAGCAGTTGCTGTCTGTCTCTTGGCATTCCTCTCCATTATTCAGGCTTTCCCCCCCAGGCTATGGATATTCTACCTGCCTCTGTCAGAGCTAGCATTGTCTGCCAGCCTTCCTGCATCCAGCAGACACTGCTCTTGTGTGTTCATATCCACAGCTCTGGCCCTGTGCCCTGCAAATAGGGTGGAGGACAAAGAAGCAGAGGATTTCACATTATTTGTAGACAAAACAAGCTTTGAGACTCAGAACGGGTTATCTTTTGACTCTTGTTTGCAGCGCTACTGTGGTGTTGGTTTGTCTTACTCATTGGTGGGCTATTGTGAACTTCTGTCGTGGTTTATATTGAGAAGATTGTTTGAGAAGAATATGGGGCATGCATACTCCCCACAACAAGGGCTGCTTTATGCTACAGAATGATGTCATGGCTATGTCATCTTCTCTTGACGAGACTGGCAAGCAGAGGAAGTCTACTAAGTGCACAACTTAGCCATTTTTTTTCTAGAGTAGGTCTTTGACAGAAGTTGTCACCTCCGGATACGATTTGTACATCGGCAAACAAAATCTGTAATGGTGAGGAATGCAGTGTCTCTCATGCCTGTGCAGGTCCAAAGGTCTTTCCTGTCTTAGCATGCTAGTGACATTTCCCTGAGACAAAATGTGAGACTGCTGTTAGCTCAAACCATCACATTGACCTCTGCACCCGACATGTCTATACATACAGAAGCTCGTGCCACCAGATTATCTTGCTTATATCAGACAGTTAAGTCTATAAGTAGAACATAGCCACCTGGGAAGACTTATAGAAAATGATCACATTTTTTTTAAGATCAAAACTATATAATCTATAGGCTTTATATATGCAGCCTTTTTGAAAAGCAAGAAGGAGAGTGGATTTTGTCTGGGCCTGAGCAAGAATGTTACTAACTGGGAGTAGTCAGTTTTCTAATCTTCATTTCATTTGTGTATAATCTCTTTCCTTTGTAGAAAGTGTGAAACACTATGCAAATCGACCTACTTGTGTGAAAGCAGCTGAAAGTTCATGTGAGAAGACCCCTGCTTTGTGTACTCATTTACAAAAAGGCCTCAGCTGAGTAAATTATTGGAGGGAAGCATGTTGTTTACCATCGACTTACTTAAAATCAATTAGTATCACACAGGTGTGAGCAAGATTTTTAACCTACACCTGCTTTGAATTCTAAGCTGCAGAACCAGCACCCTCCATTCTGCTTTCAGTAATGATTACTGTGCAGGGTATGGTCTGTGCATTCTAATGGCTTGCTTGCGCTGACACAGTTGCAACACACACACACACACACAAACACAATTACCATATAAGAAGGATCTGTTTGTTTACACTTCAGCACGTGGGAGTGTGAACAGTCCTCTGGAGGCCTATAAGAGCTTCTTTTGTTTTCATTCAGCTTGTTTTGTGATTTTTTTCTGTTTGTCCGAATTAGCTATGGCTCAGATGCCTGACGTTGATACAAAAGGTACCACAGCCCAGACTGCAGCACAGCCCCACTCTGCTGTGATTAAGTAACATGGGTTAACAAGTGTGCGGTGGGTTTCTTAGAGATGGGCTTACGTACACGTCGCCGGGGATGCCTAAGTCATGAAGTATGGAAACATTCTTCAGTGCTAAACTGAGTTGAAGTGTGTGTGCATGTCAGCTTGCTCTTTCTGCCACCTCTTGACATTTTTTCTTCCCTCCGTTGTGCCCTCCAGGGATGTGTGTGGGCATAGCGGATCCCCACCCGGCTGCTGAGTGAAGAGCTTGCGCAGGAGAAGAGCACCCAACATGGACGTGGAAGACTTCCCTCCCCCTCCGCCTGAAAGTAATGTCAACAACCATTTCTCCCTCACCTCCCTCTCCTACACTCT
>OMKZ01003511.1:14086-34085 GCA_900302535.1 Neoniphon sammara | reverse complement strand
GGGTCGACACTGTGACCAGTTACCCCGAGGGTCAGCCCTCCAGCCTGGACCCCCCAGCACCTCCCCTCGCAGGCAGCACAGCCACGTCATCAGCAGACGCGACAGTTGCCACAGCCAGGTCTTCCACGGCAGGTGGAGCAACGGCAGAAGGAGATGGGACATGTGAAGCCCAAGGTACTGATGACCAGGAGACGCCCCTTCCACTCCCTCCTCCTCCTCCTTTTGAGAATGACACGGAAACAGACACTGGAAAAGCAGGTTTGTGACCCAAAAAAGTGTTTACATTTCATTTCTAGCTTTAGGGGATTGACAGAGTTGCCTTTCCTTAGGCTTTTCTGCACTGCACTGGTGTGTATCAGGACCTCAGATCATGCTACAAATTTGTATGTTATTGTCTGAGAATGATAGGAGTAGAAATTATAGTGCTTCTCACACAATCTATTCCAGACAGCCTACATTTGGCCTGGAATGCTTTTTTTTTTTTTTTTTTTTTTTTTTTTTTTTTACTCTACATTCTCCAGGCATGTTTTGTGAAAGTTGTCTGACTAGTGCAGGCCCTTCAGCTGAGGATAAGGTGAAGCGGCGGTGTTGTGTTGGGCAGTCTGTCTCTCTCCTGACACCTCGTATCTCTGGCTGCCTGGTGCTGGAGAGGCCTGGCCTTTATCACTGAATGTCTCGACAGCAGAGGGCTGCTGTTCTTAGTCAGTGGCTGTAGTGGAGGGACGTCCACCTTACACTTATCATCCAGCTCTCGCTCTTCTGAAGCATGCGTGGTAGAACCACGCCTTGTTAGTAAACACTGTCACATTCCTTTGCATGTAATCAAAGTTGGTTTGCAGCACTAATTGGGAAAATAGTAGTAGCAGCTATCCTTCTTGGCCAGTTAAATTATTTCTTTAGAACATGATGCTGATAATGCCAAGTTTGTGGGTTCAAAGCAGTTTTACCCCAACATAATACAAATGTGTAAGGCACCACCTTTACTTGAGATCCTATAGGTAAAAACCCAAGACATTACAAAACAAGCATGCATAGTTCATCATATATATGCAAATATAGGACAGCAAGTGGGTTTGTGGCTGCCAAAATAGGGTAGCAAGTAATAGTTAGCTGTGCTTATAAACTGCTTTTAACAACTTCACTTCACATGATCTGTCTCAAATAGTTTCCTAGTCAAGTAGGGAAAAAAATATAGGTGTTGGAGTAACATTTCTTTGTTGTGTCAGGATCACTCATTATTTTCCTCTCTCTCTACTCTCATATTTAGTTGCTTTCTCTTTCTCTGACTCATTTTTCTCTTCCTCTCGCTTTAACTCTGCGTCTGCATACCACAGCCCTCTCACCCACCCCCTCCTCTCCCTGTCAGCTCTAATGTGGAGTGACGAGAGGGGAGTTAAAGTTCACACAGGCCGGTTAGCTCAGTTGGTTAGAGCGTGGTGCTAATAACGCCAAGGTCGCGGGTTCGATCCCCGTACTGGCCACAGCTTTTTAGCCCAGGCTTAATTAGCTGTTGCTGGTTATTGAGGATCACTGTATGGCTAGACTTGACTTGTCAACTAGGATATTATGCCCGTTCCATCACACAAAGTAAACTAAATCTTTTTAACTAGAAAAAAAATGTGTTTTCCAAGTAATCTGTCTGCCCTCTCTTCTGTTCTTCTTTTTTTATACACAAAAGCACAGTAAGGACAGATCTATCCTACCTAGCTCCCAGTGTTTTTACTTACAGAGTTTAAGTTAACTCTCCTCTGCATATTTGTCTGATAAACATGCGTGTCTGTGGTGATTTATGAGACAGGAGGGGACAGGACAAGTAAAGCCCACAAGCCGAAATTTAAACTAGAGACAGTGAAGCATTTTCACAACCTACTGTAAATCAGACAGTCTGACTCAGACCGCTAGCTATTGCTGCTGAACACACAAACCTCCCAGAAAGGTCTCTGGCCACAGCTGGCCTTGCCATGATCCATTACTGAACATCTGTTTTTCCTTTGCTTTTCCTTTGTTTTCTTTTTGAATCAGTTTAATATGATCAGTTTTATAACCAATTAAAGTTATTTAATTGGTAATATGAAGTATTAAACTACTACCAGCCATTGTTTGCTATGACTTTACAGCAGCTGGGAGGCATTATTCTGCATGTCATGAAGCTCAGTATGTCATGCCATTGTAGTAAGAAAATATTGCCACTGCTAAAAAAATGTCATATTTCTTAATCAGTAAAAATTCAGTTATATTTTCCTATCTAGCAGTATAACCCTTGAACAGCAGCTAAACAATGCAGCTGGGCATAAATATTTTCATGAGTGGTTATTTTCAGTTAGTGTGTTGTTAATCTGAGATTTGAGAGCCAGAACTGTCCATTTTATAAATTGCATCATTAAAAGATTATTAAGATATTGGCCCTGATCGTTCCCTGCTGTGTCACTTCAATAATCTGTTTCATATTTTCTTTGACCAGGAAGTGAAAGTCAGGATGTGTGCAGTGATGACCCTCCTCCTCCGCTGGCCGCCCCCAGGACCACGTCCCAGGGCAAGGTCAACCCTTACTCTGTGATTGACATCACCCCTATCCAATTGCAGCAGCTTGAGCAGCAGCATGGGCCCTCCCCTTCCTCTTCCTCTCCAATGGAGCCCAAGGAGCGAGAGGGAGAGGCCCAGGATATCACCACCAGCCCCGCCGGCATCACCTCGGGCTACTCGGTCCCTGTGCCCTGCGGCTATGCCACACCCTCCGGCGTACCCCTGATCACGCCAGCTTACACCACGCCCGTCATCATCCGACACCTCTCCATGGACGAGGATGGTAAAGAAGGGAAATCCTGGAAATGCAATGATTAGAGCAGCAGAGCCAGCTTTAACTTTTATATCCAAGTTATACATCGAACAAAACCATTTGGTAATATGCTGACCAGTGGTTATTTAAACATACCCAGAGTAACGGTGGATTCTGTGGATTTTATGGTTCCTCACTCTGTTTGTACATTGAAATCCTTCTCCCTCTCCTCTCTCCCCCACGCAGACCTAGAGATGTCAGCCTGTGGCATGACTGCTCTCTCAGCTACTTTCCCCCCCTCTCCTTTCTTCTTTCTGCGTCCCTTTTTTTCCTAAAGCCTTGCCACAAGGAAGTGGAGACTAAATTTAGCCCTGCCCCAAAACTCTGTGCTAGCTGTGAGGATTTTCCTGTTTTCCCTGGAATCTTGCAGTAGCGTTTTCCAAGTCTGTGGCTTGGCTCACCGATGGGCCTGATTACACTGTAATTATCTTACCAAGGTCACTCCAGACTGAAATGCTCAGATGTTTTAGTGAAGAGCCTTGGAAAGTCACAGATGTGTATTATGATATACAAAATTATTAAATGCTTTCCTCATAATGTTACATTTTTTCATCTGATAGCTCTTTTGGCCATGATATTCAAAGCAGGGACATTTTGATACAGCAATTATTTTTGCCATGACATAGTTCAAGGAAAACAGAAGGTTTATCTTATCGTGGAATTGAGTACATGTCAAGTGAAATTTATGAGTGCAGATTTAGGGAGAAATATCACCCAAACAAAATCTAATCTGAATGGAATGACCAGTGACACCTGGTGGTGGAAGTGAAGTACTAGTTTCTTTGGGTTTTTTTCTTTTTCTTTGCATAATCTCTCTTTCTCTCTCTCTCTTTCTCTCTCTCTCAGTCACAGTGGTTGGGACTGGCAACACCTCTGCTGACAGGTGTGTGTAATACACTACACAGCTAAAGCTAAAGCATGCTAATATCGATAATGAAATGTGGATGATAGAATGTGTATTGTAGCTTTATTATCAGTGACTAAGTGTAGATGGTAGGATCACAATATTCGCAACTCCTGGTGAAAATACAGACCTACTTCCCACTTCATTGACGACCCCTGTGTCGTTGCTATTTGTTTTTATAACATACTGAAATATTTGAATGGGGGATTGTTTTAGATTTAGTGATACTGACAATGAAAATATGCCAATATACTTCAATATACCTGTATTTGTTTGTTGAGTTATGTTTTTGTTGTCTTCAGTGTTTTTAGTGAAGAGTATCCACCTATTAGAGAAGAAGATGCCTTAACTAAATGGGTGTCAGATCCTGCCAACACTGCTTGGATGGAAAGTAAGGAATGATCTTCACAGTTAACACACTTTGAGATACATCTTTAAACTGCATGAAAAATACTTTGTCAAGTTTTTGTTTCAATTCTCTATACTTGCCTTTTTACACACCACAATACATAACTCCAGGGTGTTATTTTCTTGGGTTTTTTTTTTCCATCTTTTTGCCACAAGTGAATTCTCAGACACTTCCTTCCCTCCTCCTTTGAGGAAGTGGACCCCTGTTTGCTTTCTTCTTTCAGATCTCCATTACATTGCGTCCTGTGTGCTTGGTGAACATCTTAACTACGTGTTGGAAGACATTATTCTTTTGCCTTTGTGAATAGTGACCCGTTGTTGTTTTGTGGTTCAGATCCAGATGAGGTGATTTATGATGATGTGCCCAGGGAGAACTCTGACTCCAACACAGGTTAGTAGTCTGTTTCTTTCTTTCTTTTTCCCCTTTATATATATATATTTTTTTTATTTTTTGGTTCACTTTTTTTTGCAGATAGTCTTTTACTTCCTCTTAAAAGCTTCATGCACAACTGCTTGCTTTTGCTTCTGGTTTCCTATTTTTTTAAAAAGGGGGCTGTGTGAATTATTTATTTAGGTTGATGCATGCAAAAAAAAAAGTATCAAATGTTGAATGCCAGTAGTAAAGTCATTATGTTGATACTGCGTTTGCTGGTCCAGTGGTTTTGAATATTCTCTCAAGTGGAATATACAAGGCTGTGCATACATAGTAGATGGTCCTATCACACCAAACCTAGACAATTTACAGTCTATAAGTCTGAACTTTTCGACCCTGTGTTCTACCTTTGTGTCATGGACCTTGTAATGGCATGGTCCCACAATATGCCCTGTCAAATCCACAATGCATATAAAGCAATCACTATCCCACCATTTTCTGTGTAGCCTTTTCTATATAATCTGACCTATCTGCTCATGCAGAACCAGATGAGATGATCTATGATGACGTTGAGCTGGGCGAGGAGGGCGGCTGCAACAGCTCCCTGGACAACGGCTGGAGCTCCAGCGAGTTTGAGAGCTACGACGAGGCCAGCGACGGGGAGGGCCGCCCTGAGAACGGCCTGCCATACGCCTTCATGAGAGGGAAACCACCGCAGAAGAAGACCCACGTGCGTATTATGAACACCCTCCCCCTATGTTATTGTTATTATTGTACATCTGAGGGGAAAGAGAGAGAGGGACTGTGAGGCAAGAATTTATATATTTGTAATTGTTACATGCTTGGAAGATGTTTTGTGTTTAATCTTCAACCCTCTCTCGTTCGGCTTTGATAAAGATAATGACGGGTCATTTCACTGTTTATTTCAAAGTTTGGTTTATATATACAGGTCATAACACATCCTGGTAGAATATCTTATCTTGCTTGAGCTTTTGCAGATTCTTCTTTTTACAGCTGCTGATGTTATCACTATTGGATAAAGATTTCAACAATATACAGCCCATTTGAGAATTTGGTTTCAAGTCACCGGCCCATTTGCTTCTACAGGCCTGAGAAAGAGATCTTGCCTGGGCTCCAAGTCACCTTGCTGCGCTCTGTACTGGCTTTGCTTGTGTTTTTGAAAGATTCAGACATTGCCCTATTTTTCAGTGCACAGCAGGGTCAGAAATTAATGGGTGCTTGATGTAAAAATGCCTTTGTATAAAATGCGTCTGAAGGGCAAAAAATGGCCTTGATAAGCAGAGCACCCACTTTTGCGTTTTAGCCTGTGCATATTTTATTTGTTGAGTTTTCAAATATTCATGTGTGAATGTGACTAGTGTATGAGGTTTGTGAGAACTTGTGAAGAAACCCCACATAAGTCACTGTGCTAACATAAAGTAAAACAAACTAATATAGTCAGCAGCAAGGGGTGGAAGATGAAGTGCTTGGGGACAGAGATTGAGGAAAACAGCACCTTCCTGTAAGATGTAACACTGTTTCTTAGCAGTGGCGCAAAAGTGGCACACGTGGTATATTGTGATTTATTATATTGTGTAAAAAGTTAATTTCTTACCCTGGTGCACAGTGTTGAAAGGGTAAGAAAAAGGCAATGTTTTTGAGAGAATAGAGTCAGTGGTCCAGCAAGGCAGATTTGAAGATTGGAGTGGCTTAGCTCTGCTCTGACTCTCAGGTTGCAAGCTCCCATCAAGGCCATAACTGGTAACGCTTGCTCTTGCTTTTGTTTAGCTCTCTCAAGATCTGACACGCTTGAAAGAACACTATGAGAAAAAGATGAAAGATCTAATGGCAAATACAGTGGGAACGGTAGAGCTTCAGCAGCTAAAACAGAAACACGAGCAGAAGGTAAACCGCCTGCCGCTCACCTTGCCTCTCTGCGCTAGACAAAGTAGTCCCAACCCCTTCACTCTCAGCCTAGCTAACTCCACTCTGGGCGTCTGTCACTGACTCCTGCTCTGATGTGAATGACTGGTGGTGGTGGCGCTGGTGGTGGGTTTATGTACAAGTCATTTGTCTCCCTGTCTGCTGCCCTGGCCTGTGTCATTAATTGTTTAGGCATTTTGGGTCATAAAGCATATGAAGTGACATTTGTTTAACGCCACAGTAAACTGAGACAACAGCTGCTCTTGTGTTGAATTAAATGGCTGATACTGATTGATTTGAGATGTTTTCAGAGTGTAGCACAGTGTCACGGTGCTAAAAAAAAAAAAAATTCCCATATGTTATACAATAGCAACCACATTTTAGAATCTAACATAGCTACAGAAAATATTTGTGACATTGTCTTACAAAAACAAATCGGCCATTTTGCATGTAAGTGTTGTGCTACTTTTAGCTGATGTCCCGGTTACTGTGTCACTCTCTGGGCAGTTCTGCTCTCGTTTCGTCCTGTATTTACATGATCTGCCATCTACTTTCATCCCTCCTCTAACATTGCTCCTATCCTAATTTCACCTTCAAAGGAAAGTAGTCATTAGCCTTAGGAAGCACGACGTGTCCTTTATGTTATTGTCTGGTCATATGGGATAATAATGCCTTTTGCTTCACCCAAAGATGCAGAAGCTGGTGAAGGCGGCTAAGGAAGGGACCAAAGATGGGCTTGAGAAAACCAAAGCCGCGGTGAAGAAGGGACGTTCCTTCATCAAGACTAAGTCCTTCTGTCATGGTACAAGTTCGGCACATTACAGTTTGCCTGGCATCAACAATGCTCCGTTTGGTTGTGTACTTTCACTTCCTTTTTCCACTGTTAACGTGAAATCGGTTTCACAGTGAGAAGGAATGGCGTGATAATATTTGAGACACTTCAACAAATAGACAAAGTTTGTTTGATGTCTGTTGCTGGTCAGGATCACTTAAATTCTTCAGTATACTCAGCTTGACGGCTTTATTTTAATGATACCCATCTCTTTTTTTACTTGACTTGCTCTCTCTTGTGTGTGTTTCAGAGAGGAAGTCAGCCTGTTTTGAGGATGAGGAGTCTGAGCTCTTTATTGAGGTGGACTGTTTCAATGTAGAGCCGGTGCTGGCCCCGGCCCCAGAGGGCCTGTCACAGCAACAGGTGCTGAATATAAACTGCACCTTGTTTCCCCACACATACCATTGCTCACTCTTGAAATGTCTTGATCATACCATAAATCCATGCAGATGACTGGTGAAGACTGATGCATCTGTATTTTACCTTTGTAGCTGGTGAGAAGATGCATATTGGGCTCTATATTGGAGAGCGAGAAGAACTATCTTGATGCACTGAAGAGGATATTAGAGGTACGCAAATACTAGTGCACTGCTTGCCAAATACACTATGAAGCTTTCTCACCACAATTCACACTGTGTGTTTTATCAGCAATATGAGAAGCCCCTGTCCCAGATCGAGCCGAGGCTACTCAGCGACAGGAAACTGAAGATGACCTTCTACCGTATCCGTGAGATCCTGCAGTGCCACTTCCTGTTCCAGATCGCTCTGGCCAGCCGCGTGGCCGAGTGGGACAACTTGGAGATGATTGGTGATGTCTTTGTCGCATCGGTGAGCCTGTTTTAAAAACACTGAGCCTTATTTGCTGCAGAGAAATAAGCTGTTGTACTTAATACAAAATTACCCCTGGATTCAGCTTTTTTCAGAGTCCCTTATTTTCTTGGCAATTGTGATGATTTTGCATGAAGCACAGTTCTTTCTCACACACAAACAGACAGAGACAGATGCACTCTGCTCTCTTATAGGATGTACTCCACCCCTCTCTGTCTCCGGTTGCCTAGCAACTCGCACGCAAGGCTCTTCAAAACAAAAGAGCAGATCTCCCACAGTCCCGCCTGCTGCCTCGCTTCCTGCTGCTTGTTATTGTACAATCATCAGGGTTGTGACCCCTGGCATGACATCAGAGGAGCAGGGAAACCCATATGAGACCCATATGTGACCCATATGAAGTCTGTGCACTAACCTCTCTGTCCTCCCCAGTCTCATCCTTTTACAAAAGTACAGGATTTTCAAATTAACAGGTTATTTTGGGACCAGGAAACCCTCCCATCCCTTGATATGGTTCCAAGTTACACTGATGTCTTACTTAATCTTTTTCTGTGTGTGTTTGTGTGTTCCTGCAATCGGTTTGTGTGTTTATACATGCGCACGTCTCAACAGTTCTCCAAGTCCATGGTGCTGGATGCCTACAGTGAATATGTAAACAACTTCAGCACAGCGATGGCGGTGGTGAGAAAGACGTGCGCCTCCAAGCCCAGCTTCCTGGAATTCCTCAAGGTCGGAGAGAAACACACAGAAGCAAATGACACTGATTAAAATACAGCGCAGTGTGGAAACAGAGGTCATAAATGCTGTTCATAAATACACAGGGACAGGTTTTATTTTACTGACTGTTTATTTACTGATGTTTTATTTTTAATTCTGATGCATATGACTTTTCTAATCAGGGTTCATTGCCTGTGACTTCTTACACTAAAGCTAAAATCTACACACATCTATCAGTCATGGTAAAGGTTTTTTGACAGCTAACTGCCCATTCAGGTATTTGAAGGTATTTACAGCTGCCTGTTGACCGTAAAGACAGCTAATTATGTGAAAAAGAAGGCACAAGTAGAATGATAGCCAACCAAAATGTAAAATATGTATTTGGGTTTGATTCATTGGCAGTAAAAAACATGCATGACATTATATCACATCACATCCCTTAATAATCTATAATCTGTGGTTGTACAGTATTTCTCCATTAACCATGTGACTCTCTGTGTCCCTTCACAGCATCGGCAGGAGACCAGCAGCGACCGAGTGACTCTGTACGGCCTGATGATGAAACCCATCCAGAGATTCCCTCAATTCATTCTGCTGCTCCAGGTATTTGTGTTGGCTGGTTTATTTGCTCCTTTGTAGCACAATTGACAGTAGACGGTGCAGTATGCAGATTCACCAGCAGAGGGAGCGCCAGACACACGAATCAAAGCACTTTGTTTTTTACTGTCTTGCTCAAGAGGGAGGATAGGGAGATGCACCAAGGGGAAATGTTTTCCTCAGATCTTTCTTGATCCTGCTCCCATTTGCCCTCACATAGTTTCTATTTCTGCTTCTCTTACAGAAAAAATCAGACAGAATATGCTACACTGCATTTTTTTCACTGCCTGTTGTACAGTATAATGTAATGTAGTGTTTAGCATACTAGACATAATGCTATACATACATGTTCTTCAATAAAACCCTCATCAGTGAATATTTGTAAATCACATGAGCAGATAGATTGGTACATATAAAGACAGATGTAGGAAAACATTAGTGTATCAGTACTGTGAGGGTAAAGCAGCTTTTTTCCACCTTAACATCACATAAATGCAGTTGTATAAAAGTACTGGCAACTTGGTCCTCAGTGTGGAATGAGAATGAATTTCTAAGTAAAGTATTATATGTCTGTGTGCCCTCACCAGGACATGCTGAAAAACACACCAGTGGGCCACGCAGACCGCCTGCCCCTGCAGATGGCCCTGACCGAACTGGAGACGCTGGCCGAGAAGCTCAACGAGAAGAAGAGGGAGGCCGACCAGCGATGCGAGATCCGTCACATCGCCAAGGCCATGAACGAACGCTACCTCAACAAGGTCCGCCTGCTGTGATGTGCCCTTTGCTCACTGTGTATATTTATATATGATGTAAACAGAAAGTGGTTTTTTTTTCATATTGTCATTTACATTTTACAAAGGATTAAGGTGCAAATTATTGGCTGATTAATTCTTTGAGCACATTTTGTAGCCTTTTCCTTAACCTCTTCAAACCTGCAGGTTCCTTTAGTGGGTTTGTCATTACAAATGCATGCTTCTGTGTTCAAACCACAGAACTTTATTTTAAATTCCAGTGGAGATGCCAAGGTTTCCAAAGATACCAAATATGTGATGCTGAATTACAGGAAATGTGTATAAAATGATGCATAATACATATGCATCATTAGATATTTTCTATTTGATGCAACACTGCAGCCATAAAACAATAGCATCCTGAATATTTCACTCAGTATAATTGTGACATAGCTTCAGTGAAGCATTGGAACCAGCAGGTAGAGAGTATTTATGTGACATTGTAGTACAATATGTAAAAAAAATCTAACTTTGAATATACTTTAAGAGAAATTTAAGGGAGTTCAAGGGGTTAAAGTCCCTGTGTGTGGGCATATCAGTGACTGGAGCTTCACATTTCCAAGTATCATCTTGGCTGAACAGCATATTTTTAGACTGTGGCTTAGCACATCGTGCACACAACACCAGTAAGGTATAATTATTTGTCCATTTGTCTGTCTGCAGTAACCCCCTCTTTCATCTGTACAGAAACATGTGTTTACAGTGAATTCTAAAGGGGACAGGAGAAGTTTAAAATATCTTTTACCTCACACTAAAAATATCTGCTACCATACAAGCTTGATTGTATTTCAAAGCCTTTAATTGCTCCGAGTCACTGTTTGTACCTGCCTCTGACCTCTGACTTGACATCCTCATCCCTTAGCTCCTGAGTAACGGCAGCCGCTACCTGATCCGCTCAGACGACATGGTGGAGACTGTCTACAATGAGCGCGGTGAGATCATCAAGACCAAGGAGCGACGCCTCTTCCTGCTCAACGATGTGCTCATGTGTGCCACCCCCAACGTCCGGTAAGAACCACTGCAAACCAGACCTGCGCTTAATCTCTCCCTTAATTTGCACCCTCTCTCATCTGTGGCTACAAAACACTGTACAGTGCCACCAGACATTTTTAGAAACTGAGTATTGCATGCTTTTTATGTTGGCTAGTTTTGTATAGTACACCTTTTGCTATATGCCAAGTGAATATTTGGTGCAATAAGGGTTTTAGTCTATCTCAGAGTGAACTGAAATGCACAAATATAGGGAGAGTTAGTGAGAGCTAAACTGAGCATGCTGTCCTTGGGGTGACATTTGACCAGAGTGGGTGTCTAGGTTTGGACCTATATGTGCCCTCTGTGGCTTGGAATTTAAGAGAGGGAGAGAGAGACAGAAAGCACTGTCCCCCGGGTAAAAACTTCCAACTTCTGTCCTGTAATTACAACATACTGTTCACCAAACACTGCCTCTGGCAAAACTTCTTTGACTTGTGGAAAAATCTGCTTTCCTAGGAGACTGGTATCCACTTGCTTTTATCTCTCAAACCTGGCATAAATAAATCTTCTCCTTTGACACTCACCTTCATTCTTCTCTTTTTCCCACCGACACATTTTCTTGCGCCCACATAACTCCTCTTCACACAATACAGAGAATAAAATGATTTTCCACAAAACAGGATGCTAACAACTCGAACCATAGCCACTCCATACTTACATATATTTCAAAGGCACGTTGTCTGATTTCTGCGTCTTTCCGCTCCGTCCAGATGCAGTCAGGACGGCAGCGGCAGTGGCAGTGGCAGCGCTCCGCTGGGCCAGAAGTTCCTTCTGAAGTGGAGCGTCCCCTTGAGCTTGGTGGAGGTGGTGGAGTTTGGATCCAGCGAGGACATGGCCGACAGCAGCCGCTACTCAACACCCCACTCTGGGGAGAAGGTGGTCATCAACGCTAAGCCAAGTACGGACCACAATGTAACATTCGGTCATTTTGCTCGGCTGTCTGTCTGCCTGACTGTATATCTCCCACAGGCACAGCTAGGCTGTGAAGTGCCGACTTATAAGTATGGCTCTCGCTGCCAAGGCTGCAATTATTAGTCTCGCTTGCAGTATTGGTAAAAGAATTATTGCCATGACTTCACTTAATGTATTTATTTATAGACCTACACTATCATAATTAATTCAGAGAAAGCTTTGCCTCCCCCTCCCACCACACACAATAAATTGCAGACAAATCCTCCTCACTGGACACAGACAGACATTGCTAAAATGGTGTCAGTCCCGCAGAGACCATCCAGCCACCAAGTGTGTATTTTTTTCCTCTCCAGCCCTGCACTGGTCTGCTGGCTGCTTGGCCCAATGATTTCAGTCTTTCCACTGGGCTCGGCCTCGTCACAGGCAGCTGCTCAGCTACTTTAAAAGGCCTAAAGCAAAAAGGAGACTCAGAACTGGACTGTATGATTTGTGGTCACACTGCAGCTTTTAGTCCCGGATATACATGTGTATATGTGTGTTTATGTGTGTGTGTTTGTGTGTGTGTAGGTCTGCGTTGCCTGGCTGGTGGCATGCTCAGGTGGTGAGGGCTTTGATGCTGTATAATGCGTGGCCTACTGAAGGTTATGAGTTGGAGCTGAGGTCAAAAGCTCACTTTCTCTTTCGCCCCTGACTCTGGGCTGGAATTACCACCACTCAATTACACACAACACTCTGATCCCTCGCTCTCTCTCGCTCTCTCGCTCTCTCTAATATCCCATCTGGAATAAAATTGCATAATGTTCCAGTCTCTTGGAGCCAGGAACAGTGACATTCACTCCTAGCTGAGTCCTCTGTACCGTTCTTTTCGCGCGCTGCAGCATATAGCCCACCTGCCATGATGTTGGCAAAGTTCAGTTCAGTAACAGCTTGGCTGCATTTCAGCCCACATGCACAGAGGAGAGAAGAGCCTCTTCTGTAAATTAAGATAAGTAGGACAGTTTCTGATGTTGCTGTAATTAAAATTCTACAAGGCTCCCTACTGTGTGATGTTGTTATTAAGCAGACAGCGCTTAGTGAAGTAGATGGTCCATTGATGGTCAGTGGGTGTAAGCAAATCATCTCCCTCTCTCTTTTCCCTCTTGCTCCCCTTTCTTAGACTTGATTTGACTCCTATATCTGCTTTTTCCACCCTCCCCAGCTTCCTACACTCCTATTCCCGTTTCTCTCTTTCTCCTCCATTTCAGCCTCCTCGCTCCTCCGTGCCCCCTCATTCGCACGCCCATCCCCTGCCAGGCCATCTGCCCCTCACTGACACCCCACTGAGCCGTGAACATCGTAGCTATCAGCGAAGGCCTACTTTAGCGTGGCTTAACAGGCGGCACCGACAGACCTGTGCAACATCTGACCTGACTGGGAGATCTAGCGCTGTAGCTGACAGAAAGCTAGACAGGTTCACAGCCATATGTCTTAACCTGATGTGATACAAGCCTACACACACACACACACACACACACACACACACATACACACTCCCCTTCAAGCCCCAAAGAAGGCCATATGGGCCTCACTGTATTGTTTTATCCTAACTGAATTGGATGTGGTGGAATTTGATTTGAAACATTGTGATTTGGCCACGGTTCCTCTTGTGGGCATCGTAGCCAAGTGTCATCGAAGTGTATGAACTGAAGTGATGGAATTGTACTTGACAGAGTGAATGAGTCACCGATAACTTACGGACCTGCACCCCGTCCCCTCTGTGCTCACTATGTCCATATACAATATGATCTGTTTGATTTATTGGTTTAATCTTTAATTATTGAATTCTAATTTTTTCCCTTACCAATCCATGCTCACGCTGTGTTTTTCTGTGTGAACGTGTGTGTGCCGTCCAGGAACTTTTGACAAGAGCGGATAATAGTTTCTACAGTCCAGTGTGTTCAGCCAAAAGCAGATCAGTGACCAGCCTGCTAAAAGGCAATGAAAAGACTGTTCAGCACATGAGGTCACCTCCCCGCGTGTCTCCCTGCTTACATCATGTCTTTTCTACACTGCATGGTAATCAGAGACCACCATGAAGATTGGTTATTTAAACCCACAAAAGACTCAGCCGGCCTACAAATATGTCATTGTTTTTTTCAGTTAAGTGTTTAATTACTGGGATGACTTCCCTGCTTCGTTGTGTTGAAGATGAACCTCGTATGACCTCATTTCCCAAAAAGGTCTCAAGGCGAAGACGATCGTAGAATTCACCTTCCGAAGCGGCTTGCACTCACGAGGTGTTTCCTGAAACCCTCTTATGCGCTTGAAAATGATCACAGATGAAACCACTTGTAGTTTGCCAACAAACACATACACACGAAGGCGTCACCGCAAACTGCATGTTTTATTTTAAGTGTGCTCTTGGTAATTTATTTTTGCCATTGTATGCTACACAGTGCCATGACGACTGTGAATGAAAGTGATTCTTGTGGCAATGTCATCCCACACTAGTTTATTTTTATTTGTGAGTGCACCCCTAAATGTAGAAAACGAAATATTTTTGCTTTACTGTACTAAATCTAAAATGAAACTTAGTTCACCCGGCCTAAATACTGCTTTTTATTTTTATTTATTTGCCTCAGGCTCCATCACCTGTCTTTGTTGTGAGTCTTTGTTTTCCAGCTCCTATCTGATGTTATATATGAACTTGAACTTTAAAGAGTGACAGCACCTGCATAAATTGTTGGCACCAGTCTTGTTCAGGATGTATTTAACAATAGTCAGGGATATTCTGGGTTGAATGGCAACATCTGCGTGGAACACCACCACACAGGTCTGACAGGCTACATTATATTTTCATTAAAGAGGCCGAGCTTGATCCATGTGATTGTTCCAAGAATTTGAAATGCTTCTTTTTTGTTTGGCTTGTTTAAATTTTGTTTAGTATTGTATGGTGTTGTAATGTAAAATGTGGCTTTCAGATATCCGTTATCATAACTATTATCATACCTTCAATTTTTTTAACCCTTTCAGAACCACAGATAGCATCATTTAGAGTGCTGTTAACATGATCTCTGTGAAGATATGTAAGAGGATTTGTGCAATCACACTTAGAAAACACACGTCACCTCTAAGATCGATCGTTATTGGGAATTGAGGTCCTGGTTTGTTAGAAAGGCGTCGGCATTTGGCACTCACACAAAGAGCCATTGAGGAAAATTGGGCCAGGGTCAAAATGAGTTACACAGTCCGCTCTCATCCCCAGCCAAGGGAATGGTCAAATCAGCAATGGAAGGAATAATAGACTAAATAGACTAAATGTCAAAACAAGTCAGCAAAGCACATCGAACTCTACATTGTGTCGTATACTATGACTCATCTCATTATAGCTTTTTCTAAATAACGCACTGGGATTTAGTCTTTTTAGGATGGATGTTTTGGCTCCCAATGGATGTATTTTTTTGAATGATGATTCTTAAGTCATCACAAATCAAACAGTCCACGTCTAAGGAGGTCAAGTGGAAAATTAATTTAACGGACACTTCTGAAATAGAAGCATTAGCCTTGCTAGCACAGATCCCCAGTGGCACATATCATAGAGACTGGTATAAACAGACAGCATAATAAATAATTTAGATTTAATTTACAGTCAAACCATATAGGCTATGTTTGAAATGTTTAAAAAGTTCGTAGTTTAGAATACATATCTTTTAACACAGATTAAATTCAGTTCTCTGTATACCCAGCCTGTGTGAGATGAAAACTTCATTTCATTTACTGTGCCAATACGGAATAACGAGTCCTATCACAGATCTGTGTGGCACTGGCTCTGCGTGAACCGCTGTAGCTGCACTTGTTCCCAGCATGACACACCACAGACAAAGTGTGCGAGGCTTATTCAGCGTTTCAGACCTGACCTGGATCCAACCCCTCACGTCTTAGCTCTCACAAGACAGATGAGCCATGAAAATTTCATACAGCTCCATTAGACAAGGATATTAGCTAAATTGAACAGAAACATGGTAAAAATAACACGCTCCAGCAACTAATGACTCATTTCATCCCATAAATAGCTTTACTAAATAAACATAACCGATACATATAGCGTGGAATGACTATGATTTTATCCAGTGATGTAACTGGATGCAATGGGAGTTCATTGACCATGAAAATTCGAATGGTACCGACAACCCACACACACTACTGCAGGCTCACTGTCTTCTGCATGTGCGGGTGCTCATGCATGTGTGTCAGGATGACAGGGAATTTCTCAGTGTGTGAGCAGCCTCTTGTACACAAACTCGCAGGGAGACATTTTAGAATAACTTCTTTTGTACGTGTGAATACGAAGTAGTTGGGGCGAGGTGGAAAGCAGGGGGTAAAGTTTCCCTGAGTGTCCCGTCGGCCAGACCTCCACAGGAAGACTGGGCTGGGTTGCCATGGAGCTGCAGCACCAGAGAAAGCTCAGTGACCATTGTAGTAGAAGAAGAGGAGGAGGAGGAGGAGGAGGAAAGGGAGCAGAGAAAGTAGACTAACAGAAGCAGGGGGAGCTCAAGCCATCCTGGTGCCAGAAACTCTTGTTCGCTGTAACTCTTCCCTCCCCGGCATGCAGTCTAAATGTAGTGGAGAGGATGTTGTCAGATGCACCAAAATGCATCTTGTTATGTTGTAATTTGAGTAGAGGAGTTTAAGTCCTGCGTGTTATGTGGATCATTTGATGAAAATGGCCTCAAAGCTTTCTTCTTTGGAGTCATTTGCTTTGCATGCACATGAGGCAGTCTGCTGGCATAACAAGTTGGCAGCTTTGACCAACAGACAAGGATTCTCACCGTCCTCAGTACGTGCTGTTCTTCATGATTTTCTGTGTGTGTGTGAGAGAGAGAGAGGTTCATGGCCTGGCAGAGCCCCCAGGATCCCTCTGATGAGTATTGCTCTGTGGTTGTTCTGTGTAGCCATGCTTTGTTTACAGACAAAGCAGGTCGTTGTTTCGATTTTGATGCAGAGCAGTGCAGTAACTGCTCGCACCACATCACATCACACAGGAGTGTCAGGTTTGTTGTGCAGAGCTCAAAAAATGAAGAGAGGCAAATATACACAAGAGGCATGAACAGAAAGGAAGATGCCCTCAGATGCAAGAACAAACATTTGAGTGTGGTTTCTGAAAGATAATATTAAGTCATAGGATTCTTCTTAGAAAACGCGTCCACTGGCGAAAACCACTTCAGTTTTCAGAACTGTCAGCTCCCTGTGGGAAACTGACTTCCAGTGCTTGTATTGATCTTTGTCTAACTGTCGGTCTCGTTTTAACTCGACCTCTCATCACACTGGCCTCACTCCTCACTGCTATTTACCACCCACTTCATGTCCGGGTCACAGTTCACTTTTATTACCACCTGTCAGTTCAGTGTACCAATCTTCTTTGTGCCACACATCAGCATACCCATTTTCTGAGCATGTAACTACTGTAATTTATGAGCTGAAAATAGAACCATGAATCACCGCTGTGTGATAGTAGTTGTCAATTAAAGCCTTTTAACAAAAATGTGTATGTCCTTATTTTGGACTCGTACCAGTCAATCCAAGTTGTTTGTAGTGCAAATGCTGTAATTTACTGGAAGAATACCACATTTGTCCTTGTGTGTGTCTGCACAGACAAGCTGTACATGGGCCCAGGTCAGCTGTACCAGGACCTGCAGAACCTGATCCATGACCTCAGCCTGGTCAACCAGATCTCCAGCATGATCTGCAGCCTCAAAGGCAACTACCAGGTAGGACTGCATTGAACACAAGGACTCAGAAGCACCAAAGTCAAATCAATTCAGTTCATATCCATTCAACTCGTTGTAGTCCCCTGAGTGAATTTGGTTAGATTGTTGGTATTTAAATAAATGTAATCACGCCATATTTTATAAGCATCAGTTGGAGCCAAGGCAAAAAAGAAAGATGTCTCATCAGCGCACATACAAAGTACTTCTTCCTTTGCCTTATGCAGGCAAGAGAAGCCAGTTTCATTTGCAGATAAAGAGATCTAACTACAGTGTGAATAAATTAATTCTTGAATGTGCAAATTAAAAGCTTTCGTGTTGGTGTTTTTGGGAGTTTTTTCTTACCTGCTATGAGGGCTTAATTCAGGGGGTGTCTTTCTGTTTAGTCTGTTGTAAACCTGTGGGCCGGTAAAGCCCTTTGAGACTATAAACAGTGATTTGGGGATCTAAATGAACTTGTACTTCGTAGTTCAGGATTTTCAGTTTTTGTCTGCGAATGTGGTGTTTTGGAATAGTTAAAATGCTCTCTTGCAAGGTAAACAGAATGACAAACTGTCCTCCACTGTTCCCCAGGATTTCTGAAATCACATTCATCAAGTTTCACCTCAGGTTTCCATTGAGGCTCAACAGCCATGTAGGCGCATAGTGTGTGAGCAGTGGAATGTGCCAGCATCGACTGTTTGTCTTAGAGAGTCTAGGAGTGCCTCAAGTCTAGATGTGGGCCATCCAAGCCTGTCACATCGACCTGTGGCCACACACACACACACACACACACACACACACACTGTGCAGCTGGGATGGAAGTGTAGTTTGCACAGCACAGCATGACTGTGTGAGGTCGTGTTTTTGCTGGGCTGGTCGGCCTGTCAGGAGCAGAGTGGGAAGCAGAGAGTAAGAGTGAAGCTCACAGAGAGACATGTGTCTCAAAGACTGGACGGGGGGAGGGAGACACTGATGGAGGGAGGGAAAGGAGGGAAGGAAGGAAAGACCGACTTGTCTGAGTCGCAGACAGCCAAGTGAGTGTTTCCTCCCCCAACACTGAGTATGTATTCCTAATTCTACATGCATACTAAACGCATTATGTGTACCACATGCTTTATTCTCACTTTTTCTTCATCCCCCTGGAACCATGTTGTTCTACATGGAGCATATTTGAACATCAGTATATCATTATCAAATAAATAATGATACCTTGGTGTAATTGGTAGCTTCTATCTCACACCTGTCTCACATGTATCCCAAACTTGAGACCAGATTTCTCATAAGCCTTATTGGTTCCTGTTGCAAAGAAGAAATTAATTTGTTTATGGTAATTATGACAATGTTATGAATGTGGTACGTTAAAATGCTACTCGTTACACCTTTATTGACCATAGCTCTCCTTCATTCTCCCTTCATTATTCCTTATTTCTAAACAAACCTTCTCTCTCCCCTCTCTTCTTTCTTTCAACTCTTTACTCCCATTGGATTTTCCCTGTCCCCCTCTGTTTCTCTTTCTCTCTCCATTCCTTCATCCCTCCCTTTAAACACAGAATGTGAACCCGGCGGTGGCCCAGGACTGGGTGTCAGGCCTCCAGAGGCTGATTCTGAAAAAGGAGGAGGAGATCAGGGCAGCTGACCGCTGTAGGATTCAACTCCAGCTGCCTGGCAAACAGGACAAGTCTGTATTTTAGACGTACACACTCTACTCCTCACTCTAGTAGGCCTCTCACACAAAAGCACAATCCTTTGACTCCTATAACACAACAATAACAGTTTAACAACCTCCACCCTCCGTCCTGCCCTCTCACTGTCATGTTTATCCAATGCTCGCCTTTATCCCCTTTTACCCTGCTTTCCCCTCTCATCCTCCCAGCACTTCCCCGGCCCCCGCCGCCTTAGGACAGAGTATTACAGCACATTTGAATAAACAAGCTTCTCCACCAGCCCTAATCTGAGGCATGAATCACAGGGGAGAAAATGAACCGTTTCTCTCCCTCGCATGTGCATCGGTGTTTCCTACCCAAGGCGAGACGCTGCAGCTGTTGCTCACTCCAGTGACTGTAACACATGGACAAACACACACGTAGCCACACACTATTATACCCCCCCCCCCAAAAGGGGGG
>OMKZ01003507.1:15431-26307 GCA_900302535.1 Neoniphon sammara | reverse complement strand
TATATAATTATTATTTTTTTTCTAAAATTACACTAAAATAAATAAATAAAATCCATCCCATCAAAGACTCATATTCAGCGTTTTTCTGAAAACAATTAAAAAATAAAAAAATAAAAAGTGCCAGTGGGATGAGATAATCCCACTTGTTTCCAATGCTAATCAGTTTGTTTACAGAATTGTCTTGAATCAAGGGTCATATTCTTGATCCTAGTGGGCTGATCAGCCTTATTCTGCCTTGTTTCAACATATTTATACTTGTTCCCAGAAAAAAAATCCTTAAACAAGGGAAACTGCATAACAAGTGGGATTATCTCATCTCAATGACAGTTTTTTTCATTTATTTTGAGAAAAACAAAATTTGAAGACTGAATATAAGACTAAATTACTTGTTAAATTGGATTTTTTTTTTGGCAGTGATGATGTACTTTGAAAGCCTCTATCTTTGAGTATGTATTATAGCAGGCCAAACTTCCACGTGTTCATTGTGCAAACTCTTCCCACGATAAGATTAGACCTTCGGTGCACGCAAATGCCCGAGCTATGACAGTGAATGATGGCTATATTTAAAACCATAATACTTTTAATAAATGGAGTGCAGGGTGCACCGTGAACTTGTGAGACGTGATTAAATACTACAGTCCCGTGTTAATTAGATTCCTTCAGGTGTTAACTGCAAACGCTAAGCCTCCCAAAACGCATCACCGCTGAAGTGTAAACAAAGACACCCGACTGCAAAGGACCCTTACTATGTCAAAAACAAATTCGCCTTTATATTGACACATAGAGCTTATGGCTTTGATCAGATAAGGATTTTGGGGGGGGTTCCTTCCTGCAGATGTACGAAAATCCCCATATCCATCAGGAAGACAATCCAGATGACATTTAAGAATGGATGGAAGAGAACCTGCCTGAACAGAACAGGAAGTCACTTGCATACAAAGCCGTGATGCGTCATTTTACCCAAAACAGACAGATCAAATCTCTCACGATTTCCCTGATCCGTAATTTACTGATTAAGATTTGCAAGTGTGAGCAAGCAACAATAGTTTTAATTTCATTTTCTTTTATCTTATCTGTGACAATCCTACCAGATCAATAGCAGAACATAAGCGGTATTGGTAGAATTATACTGTAAAGCTACAGGGCTCAAATGGATCAAGTTTCACTGTTCTCCTTCTTCAGTGGCAAAGTTACAATTATACAGAAAGACATTTAGTATGTCACGTGATTAAAATCTATATCTCAAGGATTTTGATGTCTCCTTGCTCCCTCTGAGGCACTGTCTGAGTTTTTCTTTGATAGATAGATGCCAAACAGGCGTGTTTGATTTTGCGTGTTTCCTTTTGAATTTTCTCTGTGTTAATACAGTATACTTCACAGAGAGCAAGCAGACAAGACAATCTAATGGTGACTGTGGGCTCTATTTACCATTCTCAGTGATATGAAATAATAAATAGATACGTTTCAGAGGTGGAAAGCATCAAGAGACTTTGAATATTGAATACCAGCTCTGCGAGAAGTAAGTTATTTTTACTCGCCTTTTTGCTGTGTGTGTGTTTGTGTGTGTGTGTGTTTGTGCATGTCGATGGAGATTCATTATTCTTTTTGACCCATTAAGATGCTCAAAAGCATTAAATGATTTTTTTCCCTCTAAACATTGAGTTCTTTTATGTAATTTAGCTGTGGTAGAATATTCAGTAAATTCTTTGCATCTGTTTAAAGGTGCACTACGCAAAATTGCTTCAGAATGATTTAAGTGAGGACTGTTTAGACTCAGCTAAGTGGAATTTGAAGGTTGAGTCAACATTGTCATTGTCAGCCTGACTCACTGATAAATTAGTGCTTTTTCTGTTTTTTGTCAAACTGAGTCTGAATGGCCTCCATACAGATCAGCCCTTAAAATGTTTGCACTTCATTTTTTTAAGGTGATGGATGATGCCGCTCTCACAGTAATGAGCATGTGTGTCTTGAGAGATGAACATGAAGTCCTCTAATTCAGCGACACACATTTCTGCGTGTTCTGCCACCAGGTGACACAATCTGTTGGTTTTATGTAGAATATTAATCTTTGAACTCTGATTTTACCTTAATTTCCCTCGTAAGTAGCTTCAATGTTAGAAAAAAGCTTTTTTTCCCATATTGTATAACAGGGTCACATTCATATTATGTATCTGCTGGTTGCAGTACTTCTATGTCTAGATGTCTTGTGCCTCATTTTATTCACATTTTCCTGTAATTCAGCAGGACATATTTGGTGTCTTTGGAAACCTTGAGATCTCCACTAGAATTTGACATCAAGTGCGTCGGGTCTGAACATAGCTCTGCAGTGCAGCATGCTTTTATAATGACAAACCCACCGGTGGGACCAGCAGGGTTAATATCAATGGCTGAGGTGGTACGGTCCAAAGTGAGTTAGTCTGTATGCTTGAGTGACACTGCAGTCTGATATGACCAGTGAAATCGGGTGGGACGAGGAGCAGCAGCCACTTGTCTCTCCCAACTGGGAGCCTGGGCAGTGACAACTAAAGACAGATCCATATAAAATATAGAGAAGGGCTCCCAAGGAGGCCATGTGGCCCTCTGGCAGTACATCATAATTTTGATAGACCCTTCAATGTCAACTAAGGAATCAGTCTAAGAAGGTGTATTTTTTCCCCCAGCAATGTCTTCTCCACATTCACAGTGTATTTTTTCTGAGTAAGAAAAGAGGCCATGAACACCTACTACAACCAATTTCCTCACTATTTACTTTCATGCAGCTTCACTCATGAATCCTTGGTCACAAACAGTTGCGTTTCTTTTTTCCTCCTTACTCTTAACCTTCCCACATGCTTGGTTTGTGGTGCTTTGGGTCTAAATCTTGGCTGCATTTACAGTGTAGGAGGTGTGGGCAAATTAATCTGGCTTTTTGGTAGTGAAAACCAGTCAGATGCAGCTGCTGATTATGTGGTAGTGCAGGACATGTAAACACCTCAGGGCTGAGAGGAAATCATTGATTTTTGCCTGTGAGGTTGGAAGTCAACTTTGAAACCCTACCTTGGCCCAGCAGTTGGCCAATTACTGGTTTAGATTTTGAAGGAACCTTTCTTTTTGTTCACCATCGTTTAAAATTAGTGGAGGTTCAGTAAGCATAAACAGTAATGCCAAGAACAAAATCCCTGACGCTCTACTCAAATAAAATGACATTCAACCTCGGCTCTTTATCTCCTAAATGCTATACGAGCAGTATATGTACATTGCCAGTAGAGATATTTGCTTAAAAAGTCCACATATTTACATTGGCATTATTATTATACAATGCAGCAAAGTTATTATTAGCGTCTGCTCTCCCTCCCAGTCCTCATACCTCGAAAGCATTATAGCAGTGTGTGACTTTGTTAGGGAAATACAGTAGTTGCTCCACAATCGTCTCTCCTGTGTCCTCTATTTATAATTTTGAGCAACATGTATTATTATGCATCAAAGGGTTTTGTCAGCATATTTATAATTATTATTTCATTATTTTATTGGGCTGTGCATTTAATTATTTTAAGGGTAGGAGGGGAGTGGGAGTATTCTGTCTTGAACATAAAAGGAAATATTAATAACTGTATCACTATTGGTCACTTTGTGGGCTTATTAAAGTCCCTCTGGATATCTCAGCCAAATGCAATGGTAAGCAGATAAAGATGCAGCTTTTTTTTACACATTTTATTGTATTATGTCTCCCTTATTCATGATTCTGTCTGCCTAAGTGTGGCAGATGATAAGCCTTTTACTTGGTTTTCATTGTCTGTGACTGATCAGCCTCTATCAATGATGATTCATGGCTGAAGTAAATGCAGCCAATTCATTTTCTCTATATGGATCCACCTTTCCGTCCTCAGGCCCCTTTCATTGTTTGTACTGTAGAGCAGGTTGCATCAGGAGGCCTGAGAAAGCAATCAGACTCTCTCTATGAAATGTTGGTTTTATCTAAGCCTTCCATTTACCAAAATCTTGTGAAGCAAATAGAGCAAAGTGGATCAGGTAGTTTAAATGACACATCTATTGACGGATCAGAGTATCTTAATGCTTAAATCCGTTCCTTGCTTAAACCCATGAAGGAATAACTACAGAACCGCATTGTTTTGGCTGTGTCAACTACAGTATAGCAACATACTCTGAATTCATAAGGAGATGACAAACTATTGCTACCCAATTATTTACTGTAAAGTATGTGACCTTAGAAAAAGAGTCCAATCTAAGAAAATAACCTGAAGGAAAGAAAATTATTAACAAGAATGAATTATGCAATCATCGTTGGAAGACATTGCCTGGGGACATCGGGCCAGATTTATGTGAAATGATTTAGGAGATAAAACCAGGGTGTGCTGCATTTCGGCATGTACATATCCATTTATGTAATTAACTATGAGTGCTCCCGTTAGCGACAACGGTTAATAAGCTCCAGTGGGAACATGGGAAGGCAGGTGAACCCGTGGCCCTGGAGATGTTAAACACAGATGAATAGATGCCATAGCACACACACGGCCTAGTAAATCAGGTAAAATGAGCACTGAAACAGGACGCAAATGGGCCTCGCGGTGAAAACTCAATATCGCATAAATGGACAGGCCTCTCATAGATATTGGAAACTGGTAACCTTGCCACTGCAAGCTCACCTCTTCTATTGCTCACATGCCCAATGTACATTTACTGGATTTACCTTCTTCAAGTCCATTTTAGCCTTCAAAACCTTAAGATATAAAGGTTGGCCATAATGGGTAATTGGCTAAATTAATGTGTAATTTTAATAGCACTGATAACAACACAGTGAAAACAATATATTATACCGTAATAGTCTCAGTATTTCTAATTGCTGCAGCTTGACTTAAGGTTATAGGGGCGAGAAAGAGAAAGAACATGTATTAACAGGGGTTTGATCCTGTTAAAAAAAAGCATGTAAAAGATAGGTAGATCAATAGATAGACAGACAGATAGATAGATAGATAGATAGATAGATAGATGCTACAGAGCTTCACTGAGATTTGATAAATCTGCTTCAAGCGTGACCCATTTAAATCATGAATTTTGTGGTATATTCCTCAGAGATACTTCACAAGCCTTTACTGCTGCCTCTCGCTTTTGAATAAATCTCAATTGGCCTCTCGTATATACATCAAGTTTAGCTATTATTGTTTTTCTTACTCTGGTGTAGAGTGAAATGTCAAGTGCCAAGTGAGACTCTGAGAAAGCAAAAGCCCCGAAACATTTACACTGCTTCCACTGTTTAAAAAAAAAAATACACATGGGCACACAAGGTTGTCACTTGCAGTTTTCCTTCTATAGGTAAGTGGAAATATAACCATGAGGAATCTTTCCTTAAAATGTACCGCATTAATCTTGATGCAGTGTTGTTTTAATGTATGGTTTCAAGCTGACATTTTTTTTCCTCCAAACCGCCATACTGTCATATTTCATTAAGAACCAATGCAGCGCACAGTGCACCAGAGAGAATATAAAATAGAGAATAATTAAACTGTTTGATGCCAGAAATATCCATTGAGATTCATCTAATTGCAACACAATGGAGCTGAAACTGTAAAGGGAATACAAAAGAAACACACCACGAGTGTGATGACCAACAAGGGTCATGTTTGAAATAGTTAAACGCAATCTAAGTGCAATTTACTTCCCGACAAACTACGGCAGAGAAAAAATGACTTTGCAATAATGTGCGGCGACAAAAGCATTTTTGGGAATAAAGGTTGAGGTTATAATAAATGATGTCTCTGAACAATTGTGGTGTAAACAATGAAGGACAATGAGACAGAGCACAGAATACAGCTCATTACTCGTGCTATTTATTTTCGCCAATCTTTTCTCTTGCAGACGTTGCAAGCAGACAAATTCCAATCACCTTGCGTAACATGGCTAACAGGGTTATCTTGGTATTTTTATGATCTTTGTAATTGCATTAGAATGAGATGAAATTTGCTCCTACACAAGTACAGTCACTTACATTGTTATAATAATAATATAAAATTCTGTAATAACCCTATAACAATGCCATAATCAGAGAAGTGTCCTTCAATTAAGTTGGCCCTAAGTGCTTGGTGTTATGGACTATTAAATGGTGTCTAGAATAGCTGCACACTCGGCACTTTCATGAAGTGGGGATGGGAAAGCAACACTGGCACAGAATATTTTTTCTTGGTGTTTATATTTCATGAGCTTTTTTGGTAACTTTGGGCCAGACATCCCCCAGCCCTGCCCTTTTACTTTGTCTGTTCATTTCTCCGACTTAAATAATGAAAAATCCCGTGTTTTGCCTTTTAGCGCTGCTCTTGTACATCGCAGTTTGCACGAGAGAGTGCTTGGATCACCGGTGACTGTCACAAAGGACTTCATTGTACAGTGGAGGCAGAGACGGCGGGGTTTTTGAGCAATGTCACCTTGGCAGATATCACAAGATCGGGGATTTCAGATTTCTCGGGGAGTCACCTTACCGCATTGTGCTCCGCGCGCTTTGATCAGGCGTGTCATGTAAGGTGTCAGTTTACGAAAAAGAAAGATATTCCCTGACTTCAGGTGCGACGACAGGCACTGTACCCACTCATCTTTTAAGCAGCAGTCAGACGAGACCCCATTGATGATTAATATGAAACAATATTAGTAAGGTGTGCGCTGTTTTTTTGTTGTTTTTTTGGGGGGAACACAGCAGAAAAACTCTCATTAGCATACTCTCCCATTGAAAGAGCCACTTTGGCATTGTTTGGATGATTTGCACCCCAATATATTTTACCATACGTTGTGTCGATCTGATTGCACAGGAGTTCGGCCATTTGTCAAGAGTTGCCCTCCTTCGCCCCGCTCACTCTTGCGCCGTCCTTCAGACCGCTCGTCTCCGGCTCTGCAGCGGTAATTAAGCAGCACTGTTATATCTGGGGAGATACTGCAAGCTATGTCAGAAAATTAGGCTGTGGAATAATGAGGGTTGAGGGACATGTACTGTACTGCCGGTCTGCACCGCTGCATTAAAATCAAAGGACTTTCACAGCTAATTGGAGATGGGTTAAACTGCTGGCTGTCTCACCCCTGTCCCTAGCCCTCCACCCAAACCCACCCCGAGGAAATGAATGCCTCCCTTTTACTGTTATTTTTTGTTTCATTTCCATACCAAAGAATTATTATTTTTTTCTTTTTTTCCCTTTCTTTTTTTCTGTTACAGGGCTATCTGCAGTGGATAATTTAAACATTGGTGAGATAACTTTGTCTGTGCTCTACACAGGGCCAATTTAAACCACTAGCAATTACTTCTTGTGATGATGTTATTTTTTTTTTTCTTTTTTTCCCTTTTTTTCTGGGAAAGCATTGGCCACACAGCTGAGCTATTTTCTTTTGAATGGTCACCAATTACTGCTCTGTTCTTGTAACTGACCATAAGATACACACAGATCACTGTTCTTTAGATTTAGCCTTTAAGTACAATCACTTACACAAGTGGAATTAGTCCGGTGGCACGATAAGAAGACACTTAGGCCCCTCCTTGGTTACAATGGTGGCATCAGCAGCATGACACTGTATAATGAGCAAAGCTATGGTCCGCTGCTCAGAAGAATAAACAGATACCCTCTCGATTGTGTTTTGGGTTTTGCAGAGCAGCTGCACAGCAGAGTTAGTGTGCCCCTGCGGACGGCTGCATAGCAGCTAATTGCAAGTCAGCAGTTAAATTTATGGATAACATTAAAAAACACACACAAAAAAAAGTCAAATCAAATTCTGCTCTTTGCTTTGGGATCAGAATACTCACTGTCAACATCGCCATTATTTAATGAACTCATCCTTATTTATGACAGAGCTTCATATCCTGCAGTCAGCCACTGCCTCTCATGGCTGTTCTGTTGATATTGATTTAGTCTGCTGGCCATAAATTACCAGTGGTTAGTATGCAAGAAATGTAGTTACAGAGTAACTATAATTAGTACTTTTAAAGTAAATTGATATGAATGCTTAATTATTCTAATGAGTAAGTAGCAAATTACGTTTAACTTTAGCGAGGTTATTACACTAATAACAATAACTTATAATGACTAATATCAAAGGACACTTGTATTATGTGCTTGTCATTCATGGAAATGGACCCTTTATTAAGCATAATTACAGTGTAAGAAGATGGTAATTTTACACTAAGAAGTCTTAATTGGTATGTTAGAAGAAGGAAAACAGGGAAAGTGACTGTGACAGTATTTATTGCCAGGATTTAAGGGTATTTGGGGATCTCCAGCATCCATGGAGATTTATTGTGCTTGTCATGTTGGGTCTGAAAGAGACACGATTGAGGCATCAAATTTCAATAAATAATGATGTACAACTCAAGGTGGTATTATTGGCTACAAGGACTCAGGCAGTACTATGCATTTGGGATGTCACATTCTTTGATTTTTCATATTTCAAATTTGGAACAACAGCAAAGAGATAACATAAGACTTTTCTTCTTTTACTCAGTACAAACTGTGTAACTGATGGATGTGTTTACTTCAAATTACATACAAGACAGGTGTCCTTTCACTTCAAACAATAAATGCAAAAGATGAGAATTTGTAACACATTACAGTGATTTATTGTAATTCTGTTTTTGACTTGAATGAACAACTGTTAGTGTAAATGTTAACAAGTTGACAAAGCATGGAGATGCAGCGTTAACCTCAAGATCAAATGAACACAAGACATGAGGATAAAACTCACAAAGAGTTGAAATGCTTTAAGAAATGAAGAGGGTGGACTTTTTGAATTTTCTTTGGGACTTTGGGAAATCACTGCACCAGTGGAGCCATATGAATATGAGATGATATCTCATATTCATATCCATATCCATCTATAAATGGATATAGTGACAATGGCTGCTGGCCAAACTATTCAGGAGTTATTTTTATATTTTTAATCAAATGAATGGCAAATATAGCTCACTTAGTTTATTGTGGAGCCTCAAAAAAGCTTTTCTATCTAATATGATGAGAGATATGCAGTACAGTAACACTACTCAATAAAGTTTAACCACTATTTCCTTGTGTGATTTTAAAAATGCTACAACACTTGCTTCTACAGAAAGAGGGTCTACAAAAAAGCCATGGAGGGACATTTTGATATTTTAGTTCTTAAAAAGAGCAGTTACCAGTGTCAGCTTGGTCTTTCTTATTGTACAGGCACAGATGCAACATGCACACACACGCACACACACACACACACACACACACACACACACACACAATCTTGAACCCAGATGTACTCAAACCCAAGGTTTTGAACTATTCAAAACAAAACCAGTACCAAAGAAGCTTTCAGGGATCTTGTCCCCATTTCACCTCCACCAGACTGTTTTTTTTTTTTTTTAGGTACATTGCCTCCAAGACGCTTGCTAGTCTGACAAATGATCCTCATCATGCCAAGAAGTTCATATTAAGCCATTTTAGTCTGTTCATGTACAAAGAAAAACAAGCATATTAATGATCCAGGGTACACCAGCTCATTATGCAAATACTGTTAAACTGGTCATTGCAATTCAGTGAACAGATAAAATTACAACAAATTCTATACATGGAAATAGTTTCCAAAACCTACTGATTCTATAGTTCTTATGTTGGCACCTAGTTTCAGAGATGCAGGCTTTGCAATAGAGTGGGAGCTGCTGCTGATGACAGACTTGTTTATGCATGTTAGGTGAACGTGATAATAGCCCCTCTGCATTAAACAGGCTCTTCTTTCGGTAATTAAATGTTAGGTGTAGGCAATTAACACATTCAGTCTTGGCAAGACAACTATTACCTAGACTGATTTAGAGTAATATCCATTTCTTTAAATTAGCTTGATTGCTAGTTGCAGTACATATATCAGCAAAATGATTTTTATTCATTTTGCTCAGCTATTTTATTAGCTAATTTACACAAGTGATTAACTGTAATATGAATATCCATAAATACAGTTCAGGTAACAACTGATGGGTTACTTACAAGTTCCAGACTGTAATAACAACCTCCTTTAACACACGTTAGTGGTTGTTATTGTCTCTGCAGTAACTAATTAATAATGGATCACACTGGCCACTAGCCACTCACAATCAACATAAGTCTTTTTTACTGCCTGGTTTCAAGCCCTGTGATATAGTTTGCAGTAGTGGACACAGAAGTCTAGCTCTTACTGCTGTTTGTGTTCCAAAATTAGATACCCATCATTTGAAAAACACAACAGCTACTTTTACCAAAAAAGAGGAAATTATGTCAATCTTTCAAAGGGTAGAAGGAGACTTAATTTTTTGGCTGATAACATCAAAGAAACTTGTACAAACTAGGTCATCCATATATACAAACAATAGACCTTTTCCACAGCAGCCATTTTAGCATGAAATGTAGCAATGTTGCAGTGCATGTTGTGTGTGCTTTCTTTTAACATATTTAATTAAAAAAAGAAAAAAAAAATTGTGGATTGTACTACTCTACCCACCTTTTCAGTTGCCCCTCGGGGACAAATAAAGTGATTTGAATTGAATTGAAATAGTAGGACAAGCACAGGTGTTACTAATGACATTAATTAAGGTTCCGTTCCATCTAAGTCTAACAGAGCCAGGGTCCGGCTTTTGTTCATGTTGGCTCACTGGAAAGACTCTGCTACACTTAAAGGGAGCAGAACCTTAATTATAGTCATCAGTAACACCTGTGCTTGCCTTATAATTTCATGTCAAAATGGCTGCTGTGAAAAGGGTCTATACTGATTTTCTTGGGTTAATGCATGTGCAGCAACTTGGAATAGGACTCGTCATATTGAACTGTACCTAATAAGGTGTTGTGATATTTTCCTGCTGCCGTTGTGCTGCTATTGTTGGAATTTTTTTTTTTTTTTTTTTTTTTTTTTTTTTTTT